>VWZD01010881.1:0-131516 GCA_013396695.1 Sakesphorus luctuosus | reverse complement strand
AAGTTGGAGATCAGAAAAAAATTCTTCACAGAGAGAGTGCTCAGGCATTGGAACGGGCTGCCCAGAGAGGGGGTGGATTCCCCATCCCTGGAGATTTTTAAACGCAGATTGGATGTGGCACTGAGTGCCATGGTCTAGTTAATGGACTGGAGTTGGACCAAGGGTTGGACTTGATGATCTCGGAGGTCTTTTCCAACCCAGTCGATTCTATGATTCTATGATTCTATGCCAGTTTGATCAAGAACTGCCTAAACAGGACCTTGACTGCCATGGTTTAACCTCCAGAGCTCACAAAGGTACCTTGGAGGTTGGCTCTTGTAAGAATAAAGCAGATTTATGGCACAAGTTGATTTCTTCTGTCCCTATTGCACACAAAGTCCTGCTCTGAGTCATTCTCTCTCACCTGAGAAGTCATATTGACTTAACAGACCAGGAGTAGAAAACAACCTCTCTCATATACCTAAATTGGCATTGCTTTGCTAGGCTAGAGATGCTGAAATTACCTTTAACACAGAGTTCTGATTCATTCTTGATAGAAATTTGCTCACAGACATTTTCTTTATGGTCTCACAGAGCCCATGTACCCAACCTGGTCAGCTCCCAAAGCTTTAACGATGTGAATGGCTTACGCAGCTTTTGCCATTATGGGCACCTAGAAAAATATGTCTGATAATAGCTAAAACAGGGGGTTTTTTTTCTTATGAGCTGTTTTATAAGAAACAAATTCAAATTATACATTTGTAGGCACCTGTGCAGCCACAGTGATATGAAAAAGTTTGAGTTGTTGAAACAGATTTTGGAATCAGCTAATGGGATATTTGGCACCGCTTTTAGCTGGGTTTCAGATTAGAAGGGTTTCCTTTAGACAAACAGAAGGGATATATTGCCATTGTCCTGCATGTCTCTGACATTGCTTTTTCTAAGCTCGCTTTTGCTAGGGACTGGATCTTCCTCAGTACATCTTTTCTGAATAATAAAGTAGATTTCTATAAGAATACAAGGTTTTTGACCAATTTGTTCAATTAATATTTGAGTGGAAGTTGTTTTGTTGCTTTTTCTTTAAACTTTTGACACGCATCCTAAAAAGTTTCTGTAGCACAATTTATTTTATTGGAATGTGGTAGCACTTGCTCACTAGTTCTCTGTTTTTCATGAACTCTGCATTCTGTGCATATTGTGAACGCTAAAAAATATAAATGAGTAGAGGAAGTTGTTTGATTGAAAAGTTGCAGTACTGGCATAAATAATATATGGAGGGTGGAAGGAACTAAAAATGTGTGCTGTATGCAAGTAAAAGCTGTGATTTCCTCTTAAAAGCAAGAAATGGAAACATGCTCATGTATGTGCTGCATCAAAAGAAGGACCAACAGGTCAAGGGGATGTTTGTGCCCCTCTACTCTGCTCCAGTGAGTCCTGCCTGGAGTGCTGCATCCAGGTCAAGGGCACCAATATAGGAAGGACATGGACCTGTTGGAGCAAGTCTAGAGGAGGCTACAAAGATGCTCCTATGAAGACAGGCTGGGAGAACTGGAATTATTCAGCCTGGAGAAGAGAAGGCTTGGTAGAGACCTGAGAGCCCCTTCCAAACCTAAAGAATCTGCAAGGGAGTTGGAGAGAACTTTTGACAGGCCATGTACTGATAGGACAAGGGGATATGGCTTCAAACTGTCAGAGGGCAGGTTTAGATTAGGTGGTATTAGGGAGAAGTTCTGTGAAAGTGGTGATGCACTGGAACAGGTTGCACAGAGAAGCTGTGGCTGCCCCATTCCAGGAAGTGTCCAAGGCCATGTAGGATGAGGCTTGGACTAACCTTATCTGGTGAAACATTCCCTGCCCATGGCAGGGGGATTGGAACCAGATGATGCTTAATTTCCCTTTCAGTCCAAACCATTCCATGATTCTATGATTCTATGTAGCTGTAACAGCAGCTATTTTGCCAACACAACTTCTAGTAAGGTTTCAATATCCCCAGCAGGGGCAGAACTAAATGAAGACCTTGTACGTCAAAGGCAGTGGAATATCTGGGGCACATGCAGCTGAAATTCCTATCCCTGGCCTCTTCTCTTGCTTATCTTCACAAAAACTGTCTGTCAGCTCATGGGTTTGCACAATATGAAGCAGAGTACGTCACATTTTCCACTCTCACCTGCAGGGCTGGGATCCTGCTGTTCTGGGGACGTCAAGCACAAGTAAGTACCTTTTTCCATCCAGCTGAAGCAGATTCAGAACAGGGGGTGAAGCTCCAGCACCAGTCTGGTCTGTAGAAGCCAATTCCCTGGCACTGGAGTGTGCTAAAGAAGAGAGCACAGATGGGGTGAATGGGTGGGTGGGGAGTAAGGATGCTCGAGCTTGCCTGCTGTGCAGAGGGAAGAACTGCAGCAATAGCTCCGTCTGCAAGTGCTGTGTGGGTGTTCACACAATAGAATTCAGTCATCAGATCTGAACTACACACCTACACCAAGGGCTGTATGATATAACAGATTATGTGAGGGTGGATTAGAGGATTGAGTATATAAAGAATTCAGAGCCAGATTTTTTTTAGATTTGCTTTGTGTTTGCGGCTAATCTTTGTCCAAAAAAAATCCATAATGGAACCACAAAGAAACTCAGCCTGAAACCACTTCATCTTGGTTTGCTGGATTTTGGATGTTGAAAGCTGGGATCTGGGATGTAATTGTGCAGCGTTACATGACACGTCAGGTGTCCTAAATCCCCTGGAATTGTAGTCATATAATTCAGGAGGTGCCTCAGGTGCCCTGTGAAAAAAGTATAGGTACATCTAGAGAGCAGTTCAGATCTCAATGAGGAGTCTGTGGGAAAAGGTACCACAGCCAAGTGGCTGAAAATGGGAGGAAACTGGCCCCGAGGTGTTTCAAAACAACAGACGGTGAAAACCAAATAATTCATCTGCACTAGAAACTAAAACCTTTGACAGAGCCTGCACTTAAAAATTGTGTCCATGAGAGCTTGACCATTTTTTCCAGTGATATCAGTTTTCCTCATAAAATACATTACCTCTCCCTACAAACTTTGCCTCCCTTGCTCCTTCAAGGTCTCAAACAGGTGAGTAATACTGTTGACTTCCAAGCTCTTTACTTGGAAATACTCAAGAGCTTTCTCTGGTCAGGGTCCAAATGTCCTTCTAACCTGCAAGCATTTATGGAAAAAGTTCTGGTTGAATAGGGAAAAATGTGCTAAAATATATTTGAAACCTCCCCTCTCCAAACCTCAGTTGGCAAGTACAGGGGGGCAAATGGTCCATCCTGAATCCCAACTGTTTGGTCTCCCCAGTCTACAGTCCCTATTATGTGCCAGCTGTGTAGAAGGTAGGCCATCACTTGTTTGCCATTGAGCAGAGCTATAGTTCAGTGCTAATTATGCTCTGAAAAACAGGCAGCTCCAAAGAATAAAACAGAACATTTTTATATGCAAACGTGGTTTAGTTGGTTTATGGCAGATCATATTTGTTGTATGTCTGATATTCTTTCATTCTAATAAGGCCTATATACAAAGTAATGAATTCTGTGACCCTTATTCAGGTAATTACTTTTTTAATTTCAGTTTTCAAGGTTTTTTTATTCAGAGACAGAGCCTGGCCTGTCTGTCCCTTGGAGAACATGTGCTTTGTCCCAGCCAGGTACATCAGGGCTACTAATTTTTCCTCTGGGACTCTCTCATGGAGGGTTTCATTTCACTATGACAGGTTAAATCACTTTAGCTGCTTCTCATAGACAAGTACGTTCTCAGAGACAAGTATGATCTCATAGACAAGTGTGTTCACTGTCTGCTTCATAGACAGCAAAACACTTTTGTTAGCAAAGAAGTAGCCTTTGGGAATCCAGAGGCCTTAATCTGTCATAGCACAAGCTCATTTTTTTTCCTTTCCTCCTTTCATTGTATATTCTAGACCTTGCTAAGTAACCTTCCCTGTCTAAATGATGCCCTTCACAAAGGAAGGAGATGTATTGCTTGAGTTTTCAGTTATAGACTTCACAATTCCCCAAGAAAGAGTTTTGTTTCCACACAGTCCCCCAGAGTTACTGCTTGGTGTTATTATGGTCTTTGCTCAGGGTAACACCAGTTTGACAGCTCTCCATTTATTAATGTTGTTAAATATGTTAATAAATATGACATTTATTATTATCATAACATTCTTCAATTACATTGGTGCAGCCTTATCCAGCAAAAGCAAACCTGAGCCAAATATGTCTTTAAAACGTCTGCACACATGCCAATGCCAGCCAAGGGTGTGACATTTTTTGGATTTTATTTTTACAGTTTTTAAGAACACTTCACACTGGCAAAAGCTTTCAGGGAAACTGAGCTTATACTGGCATCAAGTGATTTTTGCTCATACAGCTTGCCTTGTTTGCAGAACTGTTCAGGCTAGACCAGAAAAGCACTCTGTAGCCAGCACAAGCTGAACGTGTGCCAGGGCACACAGAGCTCAGCCTTGCTGGGCAGCTGCAGTGGTGCTGTATCAACCCACAAACTAGGACTTTATCAGGCAGCACTGACTCCTATTTACCCCCAGTAAACCCCTCCTTGGATTTCATTAGGAAGGTTCACCATCATGGCCAGTTACTGGCACACTTCTCCTGCCTTCTGTTTTTAAAACTTCTCTCAAAGTTCTGTTTCTTAACACTCAGGTCCCCAAAATACAGGATCAGTATATATTCTTTCCTCATAGAGGGAATGCCACATGAAACTAAATAATTGCTAATATGTCTGTTTGACTTGCATGATCTGATTCTAACTTCTTAAATAAGGAAAATCTTTGCTGCTTGTTCTTGGTATTCCCTTGATGCCATGTGAGAAGCACAAAGGAAACAGAGAGGACCAAAGGCTTTAGATCAAGAAGAAATGTCTGGTCTGGGAGGACAGCAGAAATTCATAAATAACTGTCTTCCATTTGATGGGGGACATTGTGTAAATCCCTTGTGGAGGTGTAGGGAGACACATTGTAGTAACTCCACCTGTCGTGATAGAGAAAGATGACCATTCTTTGGCTTGAAAAATGTGCCTTTTTCCTTTGGTATAGCTGAAATTATTGTTTTCTGTTTTCTGCACTGTTTTGGGGTGAGAGTACTCTATTCCTCCTCTGAAGTCAGATAGCAGAAGAATTATCCCTTTCCTGAAGTACTTTTAAACTCCAACTGCATAATCTTGGCCTGAAGTATTCCTGGGATGTTTTTTGTCTCTGAGATGTTGATCTAGGTGTCTAAGCAGCTACTGAGGTCTTGCCTACAGTATGACCTGCATCTCTCAAAAAGCATGTGAGACTGTAACTCCTGTGGCAGCGTCTCCTTCTACAGCACTCACCACACATTCTTATGGGAATGGGCAAACCCCCCGTAACAGACCCTGCAGATATTTCAGCTTTGAGAACAGCAAGAACTTGCATAAACTTTCTTGCATTTTACATCCCCATCTTTCATTGTGAGATATTGAATTGTGACATCAAAGAGTTAATGTGGACAGAAATGTTTGATCTCATTCTACTTGAACTTATTACATTTTGAATTTTGATACCGTTACAGTGAAGCTGTAAATTTATCTTGAGGTAAGCCAGCAGAAAGGCTCTATTTTCTAGTTAGTAGCAGCCATTCTGTTCCTTAAAAGAAATTTGGGACAGATGTGTCTGTCTTATTATTTCAATGAATGTAGGGAGAAAATGTATTTTATTTCTTATTAAATAAATTTGCCTGTTCATCTCAGTATGTGGGACTGTCAAAGTTTATAAATTTGGCAGTGTTTTAACATGATCATTCTGTTTTTCTTTAAACCAAGTTATTAAATTGATATATTTTTATAAAAAGCAGAGGGTGATGGAAATTTTTTTTTCATCTTTTGACATTTGACTTACTGTTAGGGGGTTTTAAGTAACAGGGTATTTTAAATCAGAAAGATAAAAACTCTTCCAAAGACTGCTGAAAACCAACCAAAGTACTGGGATGCACTGAGTAGTTTGCTGCAATGCTGGTAAAGCAGGGTGTGCTTAGATTTCAGTACTGGGCTGTTTTGTGCTAATGCATTTTCAGAGGTTAACTGTCTCATGCTTTTCTCTGAGGATCTCTCATCTGGCTGCAGGGGAACTAGACACAGCCACTCTGCTCACATTTCTACAAATCTCACTCTCACTTCCACTAAGGTGGCTTTAAATTTGCAGTCACCATAAAGACCCTTTACACCATTTTCAGTGGTGGTAAATCTGGTGTAAGTGCAAATAGGGTGCAGTCCTGCCTCTGAAAAGTTCCTTTTTGTGTCCAAAAAGGACCTAGTTCCTACAGAAACTGTGGATCAATTCCCATGCTGGAGTGGGTGTGCTTAGCCACAGTCACACTATTTCCAACTGAAGGTCTCACTTGAATAAAACACTTGGGTTTGAGTCACAAGTGGCTGTGGCTGGATGAGTAGATATTAAAGCCAAACTCCAGACAAAGTGCTTAAAAGGGACAGACTTTTTTTTATCCCAGTCTTTGCAATTACCATGAGAAATGCTTAACTTTCTACCAAATGTAACCAGGTACTTCTGTGGGGAAGGGTAAAAAGAAACACCTGAGAACAAAAGTGCTACTAATTTATGGAGAGAAAGATGTGGGTATGGAAAGGATGAAATGTGTTTGCAGTGAGCAGCAGGTCAACCCTTTTGCAAGGAAAAGCAGTAGCTCCTTGCTGCTCTGCAGGACTGCACATGCCTCCTATAAAAAAAAGTATCAACACAAAATTAAAAAAATAAACCAGTGCATCAAGAGCTTCATTTGTTCCATTGCTTCTGGCAGACAAATCTGTTTAGATATATCCTCAGCTACTTTATGACCTTGATTCTCCACTAGTCTTCATCAGATTGGAAGGACTACTGATATGGGGGGAATTACTGAATGCCTCCACGTGTATGGCTGGGAGTGGAATCGGACCCACAATCTGAACATCATTTAAATCAGATGTTGCTAAGAGTTTGCCCAAAAGAGGTCTCTCTTCCCACTTTTCAGGGATGAATAAGTTTGCGCTTGGATAAAATTTTAAAAGGAATTTCAAAATTATGGGCACAGCCAATATTTCAGCATTTGCTTTTGCTGTAATCCCAGAACAGGGCACTGTTTGCAAATGCTGAAATTTTCCACAAGCAAAACCATTTCAAACATTGTTGATTCAGGGACCTGGAAATGTTTCTTTGGGCATTTTTAATCAAAATGTGGTTTTTCACATAATGAAAAAGAAGGTCCTAATTGCATCATTAGAGTTGTGGTCTGGACAAAGAACTGAGTTACAGCTGGACAAGCAGAGGAATCTGGTAAGTAAGTAAGTAAAGCAGGCAATTTTAATTAATGCTGCTTTGGTCTAAAGCAAAGCTTCTCAGCCAGACTCCAGAATTAACCTATGAGACTGAAAGCATTGCTTCCCACCCCTCACAGGCCACTGCTGGTTTGTTGTGTGGCTGGATGCAGCTTTGGATCAAGGGCAAATTTTGGCAGTGGGATGAACAGCAGGAAAATAGTAGAGACAAGTGCTGGGCCCAAGGTAAATCACTGCTACCTGTAAAATGCAACATGTGTTTAGGAGCAAATCTCTGGTTATATTTTAGCCTGAACTGGTGGTCTGTACATTGCCATTAAATGCCTCTCTTCTGCTATCTTGTGATAGAGTTTATGCCAGCACACACACTGCTTAAATATACTTTAATGTTTATCTCATATCTATCTTCCGTAAAGTGGGAATAATGCCATTTGTCCAGCTTTGTGATATTCATTGACATCCTATGTCAAAAGATAGTCTGGAATCTATACCATCGTGGTTTTTTTTTTCCTTTTTCCTCCTAATAAATGAGAAATCTCTTTCTCATTTCTAAGACCTGCTGTGGAATAGGAAACAAATCATCAAAACATAGAGGTACATAGAGCCTGGAGAAGAGAAGGCTCAAGAGACACCTTATTGCAGAATTTCAGTACTTAAAGGGGGCCTATAAGAAAGATGGGGACAGATTTTTTAGCAGGGCCTATTGCAACAGGGCAAGAGAGAAAGGTTTTTAGCTAAAACAGGGTCAGTTTAGGGTAGATATAAGGAAGAATTGTTTTGCAATGGGGATGGTGAAACACTGGCGCAAGGTGCCCAGAGAAGTGGTGGATGCCCCATCCCTGGAAACTTTCAAGGTCAGGTTGGATGGGGCTCTGAGCAACCTGGTTTAGTTGCAGATGTCCCAGCTCATTGCAGAGGAGTGGACTAGATGGCCTTTAAATGGCCCTTCCAATCCAAAGAATTGTCTGATTCTATGATCTGTTTCAACTGGGTAGCTTGTGTCCCTCCAGGACAGCCAAGGCGAAATTAGAGTATTGGGCCTATAAGACATGAAGAAGAGGAGTTACAAATGTCATGCCATGGACAGTAGTGAATGCTAACTGCTCTCCAGAGCAGGAAAAACGTGGACAGTATAGTCTGTCCAGGGCCAGCTGTGCCACTGCACTCTGTGGAGTAGAGAGCTCACACAGGGAGGTGGGACTGTGTGTTTGGGACACCCTGTCCATGATCACTTCATGCCACACATATCCACAGACAGCATTTGTTCAGTCACAGAAGCAAATAGCATTTCTGGGAAGAAGGCACCCAACTACTACCAATGCACTTCACTTTTAAGTGGCTGGCCGTGCCATGCTGGTAATTTAAATGGAGAAAGACTGATAATAATTTAGCAGTGAGAACAACAGTTTTTCTACCTCTTATCTGGAGATAATGGTGGAACATTGCAGGGGTTTTTTTCACCCTCTTCCCAGCACCTGTCTGTATTTGTTGAACAATTTATAGCTCCATCTGAAGTATTATCCTGCTAACAGTAGGAGGTATTTGCAGTGCAGCACAACATAATCCTCCCCTCAGAGATTAAGACTATTACCTCATTGATGCTCCTAGTCTCTGCCAGCCTTGGCATACCAATGTACAGCATGAATGCAGGTTTGCTGCATAATAGCTCACTATGCTACCAGCTAAGCCACTGAATGCTTCTACAGTCATTCCTTTTATTAGGAGAATGACATGACAGTAATAATGGATAATGAATTCTGTTAATGAGATGACTTATTTCAAAAGTAAATAAAGCTCAGGTGTCACGTGAATGAAACATTTGAAATATCTGCAAATGTGATTTAGTCAAATGTTCCAGGGAAGAAAAAAACCCAACACACAAACCCTCCTTTGAGGCAGCTGTGATTGGGTGGGTAAGACTCCACAAGGAAGAAAGGAGAACAGTGAAGTTGTACATGTGGCTTAACTCTGTCCCTAGTGCAGGGGATCCATAGCATGATCCCTCATGCTCCAGTACAGATGCATTTGGCCATGCTGAGGATGTGTAACCTCTCACATGTGGAGGCTGTGCTCCCATTGCCGTGTGTGTTGGGGTGGGAACAGCTCCCAGCAGGGGCTGCCTTGGGGCTGCAGCCGCCAGAAAAGTGTCCCTGCAGCTCAGTCTTATCCAGTGATGGCTTTCACCAAATTTATAGCAAGAAGCTCTTAACTTGGTTGAACTAAAGCCAAGAAAAATGCAAATTTACACTGGTATTTCCATTAAATTATATTTACTCCTTTACCTTCCTATGAAGAAACAACTTCCCTATTTTTTCATGTAACACAGAAATATCCACGTAATCTTCCTCTCCTCACGTTCTCAAATGACTGAACTGTATTTTGTTCCATTTTTTACAATCCAATTCACTGTTAAGCACAAACCAGGTTTGTAGTTTGGTTTATCATACATGAAAATGTTACCAACAACATCAGCATCACACAGAGATACAAACACATTGCCAAGGATGTGGTGAGGATGCTAATATTAGAACTGTCAGACAGCCTTTGTGAAACTCAAGGTTTCTTTATTGACCATAAAAGCACTAAAGCATCAAAGAAGACTACTTGGTGTCTACAGGCATATTTATCTTCTCTAAGATTTTTTGCCCTGATGTGGACTCTGAGTACTGCACATCTTTAATGAATTTATCCTCACAGTGTGCCTGTGAGACACAGAAGAGCTACTATTTGCAATTTACGGGAATTCTGCAATTCTGCAAAACAGAAAGCTGAAACACCCAAGGGGAAAGCAGGCAGGCCCATCTCCTGCAGGCATGACTGCAGGAACCTCCTCCACAAGCTCAGCTGCCCAGAGAGCCATGCCCTGGTCCTGCCTTGGCCTCCTCCTGCCACTTGCTCCAGCACAATAACACAAAGCACAGGGCTCTTTGAGATGTAGTGTCATGTGTCACATGTTAACAATGCCAGTGGGCCTGTTTGCCCATCTAGCATGTTCTGTTGCTGAAGAGTAGATTTTAATAAGAAAGGAATGAGTGAAGCGTCCAGTGGTAGGTCCCATGGCTTTGGTCCTCTTCTTCAATGCTCCTCAGGGAATGACATGGACATTCACCACCTGACAGCTTGTTTGTGTTCTGTGTCTGGTAATTGGAGCAAAACCCTTTTTGAGGGGCCTTGAGAGAAACCAGACTGTGACAGTCCCTGTGACCAGTAGAGGCAAGACCACCATGGCATCCTAGAGGATATTATCCCAAACACCAGGTAAATATCCAGGCAACAACCGGCTCATCCCACCCTCCCACCCAGCACAGCTGCATCATCATCAGTACCCCAGGCAGCTGCTTTGATCAGGTTTGGGGATGGCTCCATGAGCTTCCTTCCCTGGGGACTCAGGGGACACTGAGGGATCTCACCTGAAGAGAGAGAGGAGCATATTAAAACCTGATGCTTATATGGGATGGGGAAGGGGGAGAGGGAAGGTGCAGAGAGATATGAAAGTGGAAGAAGATTTGGGTGCAAGACTTGACACATTTTTCAGCCAAGCCCTATGAAGTTGCTAAACTGGAGTAAAAACTTCACCCGAAATAATCACAATCTCTGGGCTATTCTTCAATTTCAGCATCGCTCTTTTTTTGAACCAAAGAAGGAAATGTCCCAAAGGGGAATCAGCCTCCTTAGGAGGGCACCCTAACCAGAATGGCATCCAGAACACTCTGAGAAGCTCCATGAAGGCAAGGCTGGCAGTGCTGGCACACACTGTGGACTGAGCAGTGGTGCCAGCCCTGCACCAGCATTCCCAGAGCACTCTGGGTGGATTCAGGCTGCAGAGAAGCTGCCCTGCTCTTTGGTTGTTTAAGCTGTGGCTGCAGAAGAAAAGAAAAGCAAAACCATGCGTTGATTTATATCTCTTGATTATTGTAAGTCATTCCCAAAAGAAACAAACAAACAACTCCAGACATTTTAAAACTTAACCCTTTTAAAAATCGTAAAGTGCTTATATAATTTTCAGTAATTAAAGTATGAAGAATAATTAAAAACTCCCCTGGCTCTTCATTTGATGATTTTCAAGTCTTTTTTTTGTTCCCCTCGCATACTCCTTGCATATTTCATTCCTCACAATCCTGTCCCCATTAGTGGTGATGACAAAGCTCCCATTGCTCCCCATGTGTGGGAGAATCACACTCTAAGTATGGATTTAATCACCAACCTTCAAAGTGACTAAAAAGGCAGATAGATGGGATTCCTGGGGAGATTTTCAAAAGTGAATTTTGACATCCTGGCTCTTTGGAGAAGGTTGCTGCTCTTTTCTAAAACATTTTGTATAGTCTGCCCTTATGGGCCTAATTTCAGGTACCCCGAGGTACAGCTGCATAACTCGTTCCAGTGCTGAGCTGGCCCCGCTCCACACTGGTGTTCTGGGCAGCCTGGGCACCCCTCGTGCCAGCACCACGGTGCTGCTGCCAGGCTCCAGCAGCAGTTTCCAGTCTGCTCCCTTCCAGGGTGGGAAAATTTCATTCTTCTGCAATTTCCCACATAGGCACCAAAGGCGTGAGGAGCCCTCTGGAAATGCTGACTTGTGATTTCTGGGGGGGAAATGACTAAGACTCCTTTGGGTTCTGCTGCCACGTTGGAAAGAGCAGAGCAAAACTTGGCAATTATTCTCTCTTGTGCATCTCTAATTAAAACCAATAATGGAGCTAATTAAAAGCAGGATGTTCAGCACCAAGCCAACATTTCTTTCTCAACCTGTGCTTGGTATGTGCAGGTGAGTCCCTTCTTTAGCCTCTGGCAAAGGCCTTCCAGACCACATATGCTGTGTCAGGGGTATTGGTCTGTGCTCATAGCAACAAAATTAGCATTACAGCTATTCATTTTCTTGATATTGTGCTGTTTTTTAAAACCAATGGCAGGTATTTCCAATCTTCTATTTTTATGCATAGAAAGGAAAAGTTGTGAATAATATCTGCACAAAAGAACAGAAAACAGCTCCCTTATACTCATCAAAATTTTATTTTTATTTTAATTTACACATTTAGAAGGCTTATCTCTGAATACCAAATGAGCCCACCTACTTTAGTTTGCTCATTAAGTATAATTTTATATGCATGAAGTGGTATTTTTGAGGCAATATTAGTATTGGCAGTTGGGTTCTGAATCCGTATCTTTGCCTAAGGAAGTCAATAGAAAAATGTTCATTTATTTCAGTGACAGTAAGGTTGGACCTCAGTGAATAGTTATCTATCAGTGCATGAAAACACAGCAATGCCTGTAAGGAGATGTACAGATACTCACACTTTTAGACAATCTGAAAAAGCAGTGTTCTTCCAACTAAATTATAGGAACACCTTACCCTATACCAAATAACTTTCTAGAACAAATACAGTAACAACACCAAGGCACAAATGTATCTACTCATTAAGAAAAATAGTGTTACATGAAGACAATGATTACATTTTGAGAGGTGAATTTCGTTCCACAGACCATGCACAGGTTAAGGTCTAAAAATTAATGGCTTGTGTTGGTTTCTGTGCTGTCAGGGCTGGAGAAGGGCAAGATCCATATTACAGCTTAGCTGTGCTGACAGAAGTCCTGACCACTGATGCAATTTCAGCAGTCAGGCTGCACTTTTATCATCATTCCTTTTATTCCACTTGGTGGTAGTTTTACTCTGCTGGTCAAAAGTAAACTACTGCCTTTGTATATATTAGCAGGGCTAATTAGCAGGGCTTGTCTGAAGGAAGTACCAGAAAGTTAATATGAAAATATAGAAGGGATTATTTATTTCTTGTACAGATTCCAAGGCACCAGTCCAGCCTGCACCAGCCGAAGTGGGAGCTGCACACAGACTCCCAGTACATCAAGCACTGGCTTCCAGTACAGATTCAGCCAGGGTTCAGTTTGCTGCACTCATGCTCCTAATAAGCCCATAAATTAGAGACAAATGCAAATTCCTCAGTTATTATGGATTATCTTCATTTACTAGCTGTTTACATATGCCATGATAGTAACAGTGTATGTAAAGAACTGAGCCTGTACTTGTGAAGACAACTGCGTGGTAGCTGTTTAAATGTCAGTCCCCTTCCGTTGACAGGGTAGTGTTTTTTCATAAACAGTTTGGAAGTTTCTTCTTTTCTTTTTTTCTTTTTAATGGCTCAATGTTGATTGTATCAGCCAAGCTATTATGCTGAGCCCCTGCAGTAATTTGTCAAATAATCATCTCCTGGCACATATTTTTTTTCCTACAAAGGCGCTAATGATTACAAGTATGATTAATAACTGAACTAAACTGTTATTGCTGGGAAGTTTTAGTACATTCAATGAATTGTGACCTGTATAAAAAAAAAGCAATGTTGGGAACAACAGAAGTTGATCGTACTTCACAGAAGGAATGCACGACCTGTAGTCATGTTTCCTTTTACCCTGCCATGCTTTTTTATTAGATCTTGGGATAGTAACCTTATGTGGGTCATTCCTCGGTCAACTGCTCATCTCTACTGTTGTTCCAAGCAGGCTTTCCGAGCCACTCCAGGAAGGACCGGATGATTTCTTTAAGGAATAGCACTATTTATAAAATAAATATAAAACCAGATCTCCATTTTGCACAAGAGACAACTTATGAGGACTCCAGCAGCTGTATATTTGTTGAACACCCGCCTCCTGTGAGTATAAATTGCACCTTACTGAGTAGAAATAAAATAGAGTCCACCAGAGACTTTGCTGCAAGGTGTAACTGCTTGTGTATGGGCAAGTAATGACTTGCGTTTTCAGCTGCTCCTTAGTAAGAGCCTTAGTAATTGGAATCAGTTATTCAAAACATCTCTAAATGTGATTTAAATGGCAAGGATTTAATAACATAGAAAGAAGTCATTACAGAGGTTCAAGCAGGGGAGAAGGGAATTCCGTTTTTCAGAGCAGAGGGAGAAAAATAAAGCAATTACTTGATGTAAAGGCCAGAAACAGGACTCCTGCTGTCACAGAGAAATCAAATCTGTCAGCAATTAGTGGGATCTTAGGAGGCAAAGAACCCTTCAGTGTTGAACAGTGAATAAGGGGTTAGCAATTATATGAACTGATAAAAGTGTTCTGGTTTTCAAACAGCAGGTTAACAAGGCTTACTTTTTCATAACTTCATGCAGATGTGATGAGTCACACTTTGTGACATTTTTCAGGAGGACTGTATGAAAAGGTAAGGAAATAATAAAAACATTGTGTTGCTTTTGCATTTAAGATGCTGCTGACTTGCTTATTGCAAAATAACCCACGGCACAGCCTCGATGTCTGTCACTTCTCACCGGGCCAGGCAACAGCTCACTGATCTCTGCATTTAAAAGCACTGTTTGTCTTCCATATGTGAGCACTTGTGTGACAAAAAACCCCAAACATAAATATAGTCAGATCTCATTCCATTTGATGTCAGAAATACTCAGAAACCCCAGCAGAAGGTATTTATACCCTACAAGATTGATTCTTTAACAGAAGAGTTCATACAGGGAAACGGAAACAGACGTGATTATGCCTTTTTAGTCTCAACTTCAGCTAATGCTTTAAACACTGTATAGACATTACATGATTAATTTGCACAAGAAAAATAATATTTATAGGAAACCAAAAGATGAGGGGACTTTGTGTGCCAGAGAGGATGAGGCAGAACTAGAAGTCTCATCGCATGCTTTTATTAACTTCAATAGGGAACTTTAAGAAACAAGAAGCAAAAAGGGACTGGAAACTAATATACAGTCTATACCTTGCATAATGTGTAGCGAAACAGTGAGCTTTGAAGAGTTCATCTTCATCCTAGCCTATCCTATTTTGTTCATAGGCACCAAAGCCCTCCAGAGCAGGAAAACAAAGGAGCTCTGGCAGTTTCAAAAGGCTTTCTCCCTCAAAACAGAGGGATGAAGTGTGTCTAGACTGAGATGCAAAATCCTTCTGGAATGTCTAAAGAAATTAGGGCTATTGAGATTAGCAGGGAAAGCCTTTCAGTGGGATCAACATTCACAGAGAGCATTGCTTTACAATCATCTCTAAGTACCGAGTTCATCCACTGAAGCAAAAGCCTCATTGGCTTTATATTGGCTGCTTGGTATATGGTTAGTCAGACTCCTACAGCAATCACAGTGGGTTTCTGAGCTCCTCCAGACTGCAGAAGAAACGGGAGTAGTTTGTGCCTGATCAGTGAGTCATACTGGTGCTTTTCCCCAGTCCAAGCAAGAAAGTAACCCAAGCAGTGGCTGGAGAAAACTAGTGGTCTGAAGCTCCAAGGTGGCAAAGTGCAGCTGGGGCTGCCCCATGCTATCATCACTTTCCTTGTATCTCATAGGAAAGCATCTTGCCCACCTTCTCATGATTTTTAAAAATCTGATGTAGTGCAGAGCTATGGTGACATTGCATGGATATTGTTGCAAAGGTAAATCCCAAGTTAAAGAAAACCAACAAACCCAAAACCTTGGTCCAGATCAAGATTTCTCTTACCCAAGAATCTTACAAAGGCATCTTTTGGAGATTGCGGGATGGAGGCAATAATAGAAATTTCAGCATTTCTATTGAGAAGCTGATATTAGCTCCCTAAAGACTTGCAAATCTTGTATCAAACCAACAAGGGAGGAATGTCTCAAGGATGCATTAAATCACCTCTGTATCCCAGTTACCTTGGAAAAGGATCATTTTGATGCAAGTTCAGATATGTATCCAGAAAATTACTAAAAATCTCATGAAATTAATTCATTTTCCAGGTGATTTTTAATTTAATTTTTCATTAATATGAATTTTAGGAAGGTTTGGAAACCACTTGATATTAAAGAAGATCAAGAGAAAAAAAAATTAAGCACTAGAGGATGAACCTGCATCATTATGTGAACACATTTGTTTTTAAAATATTTGATTCTTTGAAAGAAAATACAAATTTCAGGAGTTTTTGTCCTGTGCAGTGTTCAAAAAAACCTCTCTTTTCTCAATTGCATTGCAAGTGAATGTATATGAGTCCTTTTTTGAGTCTGGCAAGGTGGCGGATGTACATGAGAGAGAAGAGTATTTCCTAACCCCTAGTCCATCACCCTCTTTTTCTCTCCTGTGCACTTAAAGGATTGCTTGAGCTGAGTATCACATTATCTGTGAAGAACTCCTTTTCTGATCCCTTGTGCTGTCTCCAGGATGAAGGAAAGCTTCCAAGGAGATTCACTTTCAAGTGAATTCATCAGGTTGCTCTGACCTGGGCAAATCCTTGGGATGTCACATCAAAATGCTCAAGATATCTTCCCATTTCATCCCCTTTTGCACCCGGTGCTGAGCTGCTCTCTGATCCACACATTTTTGGTTCATGATGCTTGTGTTAACACGCAATTACCACTGATCTCAATAGCAATTCACGTGCTCGTTATCGTGCCAAATCAGGCCTTGGTTTTGGTATTTCACAATCTCACATAAAGGAATTACTAAATAGCAAGTGCCTGTTTTAAAACAAAAGCATAAATCACATGGAGGTGATTTTTACATCAATCTCTTTACTGCAAAAGCACTGAGAAGTGATGAGAGAGTGACAAGCAAATAGAGGTAAAAAGCAGAAGGTGGAAAATCTTGGCCTGTGTGATGAACCTAGATGGGGTAGTGATGATGGTTACACGTTTGACACCTCCTGTTTTGCTTCCAGCAACTGGCACTGAAATGTCTCTTTTAATTCCAAGTGTGTGGAAATAATATGAATTTAAGAGAAGATCCACTGTCCACTCCCAAGAGAATGCTGAGCTTCTCTCTGGTGTCAAGGGTGGAAGGAGGGTTCTCCACAGGCCACTGCAATATGTCAGTCATTGATGTCTGCAGTTTCAGCAGAATTTCCCAGTTTCTGATCCACATCTCAGAATTTCAAGAAGTGTCCTTTCTTACTTTGGGAGTCATGTATCTAAAATTAGCAAAAATGACATTCAAATTTCAGTCTGAAGTTTTGAATTTCCTGTTTCTCTTGGAGCAGAGGTCCACAGGATTTAGTCATGAAGGAGCTGCCAGAAGCCAGCAGTCTTGCTGGCCATCCAGCTGTCTCTGCCTTCTTCCTGGGGAAAATTGGTAGTTTTTAGGGAAAAGCTTAGATGGAAACCAGCATGACCTCACATGTCTTTGAACTTTCATTTGGCTTCAGGACTGAACGTGGCACAAAGACCCCACTTGTTGCATTGCTTGCTGGTCATGGAGAATTTTCTGGGTTTTATGGTGATACAACAGCAGCTGTTATGGCTGCTGTCTAAGAGGAGTGAACTCCTCCACAGAGCACACAGTGCCCCTTCCATGGATCAGGGAGTCCCTATGGATGCCTCAGCCATCTCTACAGCATGCAACCCAAAAGCCTTTCCAAAAACAGCTCCCTTAAAACTCAGTTCACTCTTGGTTTTTTTTAAACTGTGCAAGGCAGCACCCATCTGTTGTTTCCCATAAAAATTTGTGTAGGTAGAGGGAGGAGAATTTATATTTGTTAAGATATTATCTTCCTTTTCTTCTTGAAAGAAAAGTGAAATGGATGTACTTACACTAAACAATCTTATGCCAAATTCCATCCAATTGAGAGATGAATCAATTCAAGTCAGTGCCTTGGGAATTGCAGGCAGAGAGATGACTGTCATCGAAGTGGGGCTGTGCTGGGACAGGCTGTTTGATAAATCATTTCCTGTGGGTTATGCTGGTGCAGAGTGGCTGCAGGCGGTGCCTGGGCTTCCTCCAGGGAACCTGCTGCATCCCTATGGGGCTGTTTTCTCAATCTCTCTCCAGATTTCAGTGATTAAAATCTTATCTCGGGCAACTCTCATCCTTGAATATCCGCAAACACTTTGCAAAACAGCACACAAGGTATCCATAGCTATTTACCACTTGGTAAACTGATTGCATCAGACTGGAGGAGGAAATTTATTTCCTTGTGAAATATGATCTCATAAAAATCCCTGGGATGGCAGGCATTGCAATGCACAGTGCGTGGCACTGTTACCTCCAACAGAGGCTCGAGATTTACCTCAATTATGCTACAGTTTGCCTTCAATAAAAAGGATTTTTCACAAATGAAAGCTTAAGTGTAGGAAACTGGGTAGAGCCACTTTGTCCCCCCACCCCTGCTCACTGCACTGTGTGGGGAATTTGAAGGGGCGAGTTCCTTACCAGGAACCAGGAGAGAGGAATCCTTTTCAGGTAAGTCAGCAGCAAAGTTGCAAAATAACCTGTGCTGTACAGCAAGAGGCCTCTCCATTTTGAGAATTCCTGGTTGCTTTGTTGCAAACCTTATCCCAGTTGCATATTTGAGGGATGATTTAAAAAAAAAAAAAAAACACTTTCCTCTGCATGTTCCAAAAATCCTATTTGTTAAATTTTACTGTCCTTGCCATCTCCCTACCCTTGGCTGTATGTAATCTGCCAGCAAAGAGCATCGTGGTCCTGCTGACCTTGACTTATTTGGCCACTTTGCATCCAGAAGCTCCAGGCAGAGGCAGAGGGGTTTGTGCCTTTCTCAGTGGTATTGTTGGGCCAAGGAGTCACTGGAAGGCTGGAGCTGGAGGCAGCATGTTCAGCATCCAGCTGGTTGCAGCTCTTGAGATGTGAAAGGCGACCACTTGGGGTTCATTACACAGCACGCAGGCAGTAGCATTGTGTGTGCAGGATCCCGGCTGCCTCCTGGCTCTGGGACAACGCCTGGTTTTCTGCCTGGATGCTCAGGTCTTGCTTTCTTTCCATTGTGTGGCCGCTGTCCAGAAATAAAGGATACTCAGCATGTAATGAGGAAGAAAGGAGTGTAATTCGTAAAGGAAATATTTCCACTGGCTAAAGTTTAAATTGACAACATCGGTATTTAGTCAGCCACTTCACTCTGAAAATTGTAATTATTATCTTACCGAATGTTTTAAATAATGCTGGTCCCTTCCTTCCTCAGATTTTTATGTATTTTCATCATTTGATCTTGACACGACTGCCTCATTCAAAAAAAGTTACAATTGTCTACATAAACATGATCAAACCCAGAAATATATCGCTTGTTAGAAAGGAAAAGTGTTGTCTTAATTATTTTCAGCTTGCTAGATTTTAAAAGGGCAACTATTTCTGCAAGTTTTTAAATTATTGATGAAACAACTGTTTCAATCTAGATTGTTTTAGAGTGATACCGAGAAAGCCCCTGTTCATATGAAAAATCAGAAAAAATAGTTTCAAAAATTATTTCAGAAATTTTTTTGAATGCAGAAAGAAAAAAAAAGTCATTTTTAATTAATGTTAACTTGTTGAAGAGCATTAAAACCTACTAAAATTTCAGCAACCACACTACAGTCACAAACATCTTTGCTTCCAGACAAGCTCCCAGCCAGAAGGCAGCAAGCGCATCACTCTCCTCAGTGTATGGCAGATTCAGGAGCCTCTGGGGGAGGTACCCACATACCAGAGCAGGGCAGGCACACAACCACCTGCAAAGCAAAGGCAGAGAGTCCTCACAGAAGCAACATTTATAATACATACCGCTCATTAACAAGTCAAGTATTTTAAATTAATACTTTGCCAGCTCATTTGTTTTCATTCGGGAAGAAACTATTCTAAGGCTGTGTTCACGTAAATCACCTTTTTTGATGGGTTCCTGATGCCACAGGGCTTGTTCCTGTGGAAAAGAATCCCCCCTGGCTCCAGTGATCTTTGGTCAGGTCTCTGTGTTTTTGGTTTCAAATCCAGAGCCCATCCATCATAATAAGACTTTGTTCTGGGGCTGAGGGTACATGCTGTGGGCACATCGGCAGCCTCAACTTAGATAACAGCCAAGCAGGTGGTAATTATTGTGATTAACCACTGCCACTTACCTTCAGATTTCAGGTAGTTGCTCTGTTTTAGGACAACCTCTTCATTGCAGTGCCTTCCCTGGGCATTAGTGCAAGCCCATATCTCTGTTATGGGGGTCTTGGCAGTCTGTAAACCCTTTCTGTGCACTGGATGCAGTTACTTGTGGATTTATACAGCATCTAGCATGACCTGGTAAAAGCCTCATCATATACCTGCTAAATTGTATCAGCCATAACTGTTGTAATTTGGTATTTTCTAAACTGTACCTGCAGTTACATTTTTCATCAGTTCAGTCATTTGTTGCACAGACAGAAATTTAACCACAATTTTCTTCTCTCTTAACCTCAAGGCTTCCAACTTAGCTCCTCCCTGCTTCTAAGTCACTGTTTATTGCTATTTTTACAAGAGAAGATTAATGGACTAAATGGGCACAGGTAATTCTGCATTGTTCGAAGTCTCTTCAAATAGCACCTGCTGTAAATTCTTTGGTGCTAGTTATCTCTGCAGCAAATCTCAATCTTTAAACAGTTTGTTCAGTGGAGGAGGGGTGTGAAGGGTCACAGTGCCCTGAGAGCTCTGCAAAAGCATCTCTGAGGCTTTATGAATGCTGTGCTGTTGCTTGGGAGAGTTTTTTCAAATATTCTCAGCCATGGACATGGTGCTTCTATCTGAGCCATTGCACCTCTCAGAGTGAACTTATGTTCCTGCTCTGGGGATCACCAAGGCTGTGGGAGAAGTGCCCATACTAATGGTTTGAGACATTAACTTTTCCTTTGTAATTTCCTCTTGTTCCATACGTTCAGCTCTCAGCTGAGCTTTGTTCCAATAGCCTGGGGGGGGGATGTGACTTCACCCAGATATAAAACACACAGGCACAAAAAGAAAATGCTTGAAAAATTGCAATGACATGGTTGTGTTGGTAGCTTGTGATTTTCTGAAACAAAATGTGCCTAGACAATGAAAATTGAGCCAAGATACTATATTTTCCAAGCAACCTTTTTAGCCTTCAAAGAGACTCCTCAGAGAAGCTGCACAGCAGCAAGCTACCTTGCTGATGCAATCACTTTTTTTGCAGCCCTAAGAGGAAAAAATGCCCAATATAGTGGCTAACAATGCATCAAGAAGATGGGCTTATGCTGCAGCAGCTCTAGGTGGATGGATGGCAAGAAACAGCGAGTGGAAAAGCCAAATAGCAGAAGGCACAGCACTGCACTGCTGTATGGGTGCAGGAAAAGGGCTGCCTCTCCAGCATGGCACACTCGGAGGGTCTGGCCAGGGAGCTGTGCCCCTGGCAGGTACTGATGCCTCTGTAACTCATCTGGGTATTCAGGGATGCAAATTAGCTGTGCCAGTGCAGAAAATACAGGACTTCTGTGTCTAACTAGTTGCAGGTGGAAAACCACGGGCAACGTTTCAAGAAGTGGCTTTGAAAGTTGGCCCGTTGCGACCATAAACAAGAAACTAAAGAGCTTTACAGTATGTACTTACAGCTTTTAATTTTCTCTCCCTGTTCACAGATATCCGAGTATCTCGCACACTCACAGACAAGTATTTTGATTGTTCAGCTCTGGTTTTACATTTAATAGCCTTGCTACCTTCTCCCCACAGCGATCACATTCTGCTCCCACATGTGGAACAGTTTACATTTCTCTTTTGCATAGAGGTGGAAGGCGCTCGCGCTCGGTTTTTGCGGTGAGCAGGATGGGCTCATGGGCTCTGTCTGAAGTCCATCAGAGCGCAGTCCCACCACCTGCATGGCACAGCAGGGCAGGCACCGCACAGAACCCACTGGGATCCAGCAGTGCTACTTGAAAATGAGATCTCTGCCTCTTCCACAGCTCTACTCCTGCCTGGTGGCACCGAACCCTCATTAACAACCTGTGCAATTTTAGAGTGACTTATATTTGCACATAAGGACAAGGACTCATTATCATTGCCATCTACGTATTGTTGTTTTACATAACAGCTGCAGTACAGCAAGTGCACTGTGGTCAATAGTTTCATTTATAATAAAGCAATAAATTAGGAATATTTTTCCCTTGACAATAAGTTTTATGCCAAGATTTTGTGTAGCTTAAAGCAAGTTGTCAATTAGGCTACTTAAATTAATTTTTGGCAGCAGTTAATTGGAGCCTAGAGTCTTTTGTCTTTAAACAGCTAATCCTAAACAAGAAAATACAATGATTAAATGTTTCTTAAACAATATTATTCACAGAATTTAAAATATAGCATTTAATTAAGATTTGGACTTGTTAATTTTTTTTATTATTTCTGTAGAGAGATTAATTTAAACTTCTTCAAGTAGAATTGCTGGCATGACTCTGATTAAACTGGCTTACTGGAAGGCTATGGTCTGAGACCCTCCAACACTTCTACAGCTCTTATAACCAAAGGCAAACTATTTTGGATTACTTCCTGAAGAGACAGATACTATCCTTTCAGAGGAGCAGGACATTTCCATTTGGAACTCTGGAAGTCTAAGAGCTGTGTTCACAGGATAAAAATGCTGTATTATTACACTCAGGTACTGGTAAATATGCTAAACAAATAAAAGACTTCAATAAGGTTTCCCAGCATGGTCGGCTTCTGGGCAGGAAACCAAAACTTCTTAAAAACAGAAATCACTGAGTTTTACTTCAAAAAGGCCATTAAACAAAAAATCAGTTGAAGGCTGTGATTAGACTAATGTGCTTCATATCAATGAAAGTGGAGCAGCTAGAGATCTCCCAGCCTTGATATAAAATTTTTCCAGTTCTGGAAATCTCCTGTATTCCCGATTAAATGTACCATATGGTATCATGAATTCCAGAGAAAGGAGTCCTGATAGAGTAATACTCCTGATTGAATCTCTTCTTTATATCCACCATCAGTTATGGAGAGTGAATTAAGGCACAGTTCTTTGCTACGTTACACTGGAGTTAAGATTAGATAATTGTAAAGCTTCCTATTATGAAATCCTGGAAGCTAATTTGTAATTAATGAATTAATTAAAGAGCAAAAAAGATTATGCATTTTAAATGATTAGTGGATCTAGTCACCTTCTCTCTCATAATTCTGGTCTTCTGTGCCTCCTTCTTTACTGACAGGAATATACACAAAATCATGCAATCAGGGACTCATGGAATCATGGAGTGGTTTGGGTGGAAGGGACTTTAAAGATCATCTAGATATGACCTCCCTGACATTGGTAGGGACACCTTCCAGAGAACAAAGCCTCATCCAATCTTGGCCATAAACACTTCCAAGGATGGGGCATGTAAAACTTCTCTGGGCAACCACAACTTCTCTGGGCAATCTCTTCCAGTGCCTCACCATCCTCATAGTGAAGAATTTCCGCCTGATATCTAATCTGAACCTGCCCTCTTCCAGTGTAAAACCACTACCCCTTATCCAATTGCTACAATCCCTGATAAAAACTTCATATATTTAAGAATATTCTGGAGCAAGAGCCTGTTAGTTACATACCCTGCACACACATAATCACAGGAAAACAGTCCCTTCTAAAGAGCAAGGCACAGTCATGTACAGAGTGTCCCCAGCTTCAGGGCAATGGGTCCTTGTGTCTGCTAGAGAAGGTGCACTTGGGGCTCCAGACACTGTTTGAACTAACTTTCCACACAGCATTTCATTACTATTGCCACTGTCCATGTGAAGGGAAAGCCCATTGCTGCAGAACCCATGGACCAGGACAGTAGATGGAAGCAGCAAGGAGTAATCCAAGCCGAACTATTTGGGTTTGGAACCAAGAAATTGCTGTCAGAAAACAATCTTAGTGACTTTTTTTGCCAGAGATTTGCAGTAAAGCCAGTTCCATGGCGTTCAGAATTCAGTCCCAGGTACTCAGAAAGTCCTGCCTCATTTATGGGTTTTCAGGCAGAGAAATGTTGGCATTCCATAATTAAGGTCTTAATGTGTTTGAGCCCTTGACTTTGCATTCTTGATGACTTCTTTGAAGCCAAGTAGCTCAAAAACTCTTCCCTTCACTGTAAAATAAAATGAAATTCAAATGCATTTACAGGACTTTAGCAACTTGGTCTTCAAGAAAACCATCAAAATTCATGAGTCATCCTAAAACCACAGGGGAAGCTAAGAATGCTGCTGAAGGCCATATGTCACAAAGAGAAAGAGCATTATTTTTGAAATGGAATAACTGAGGCTGGTTGGTTTCTGAAAATCAGTATGAGAGCTTCTCTGTTGCAGTGGTATTTTCTTATGTCTCAGTATCATGCAGCACAGAAGTACTGAATGAGTGTATAAAAACCCTCCAAAAAAAAAGATGAGAGTGACCAAAGTCCAATGTGAAATGAATGGTGCTGTTTTCATTGTTCAAGTTAACTGAAACACAAAAGTCTTTCTCATTATTTAAAAAGAATTTCTCTTGTGAAAAACTGGTTTTTGATTTCAGACAAAATTATTTAACTTTTAATGAAAACTCACACATTGGAAAGATAGTCATCAAATATAGACTCAAAATATAGTATCAAGATCAAATGTTTACTCATGGGCAACTGCTGAAAAACCTCTGAACTACATAAATTAAAAACAGATGCTTTAAATTAAAACACATAAATTACCGATGCTGATATTACTATAAATTTCAGTGATGAAAGTACATCAGTCAAGACTTTGAGGGAGATTCTAAAGGTTACATATAGGAGTATTTTCCATTATTAAACAAAGTGTCACGTGAAGAAGTTCACTGAAAGAATGTAGGAGGACCTGTGTAAGGTATCTCAGGTTATTGTGACATGATTCAACTACTAGTTCTGCTTTTATTCTGAGTCAATGTTGTCTATTTTAGGCATTTCTTTGTTTAGTTCCTGCTGTGTGTTCAGACTGAACACAAGCCCTGTGCAGCCCGTTCTATTTCCAGCTGGACATACACTTTCTCCCCTTCCCCAGTACAGACAACACAGCTGGAACCAGTAACATCTCTGCAAATGAACGGAACTTTTGAGTTCAAGCTTGTGTCATGCTTCAGGCTGCTCAGCGCCTTTGTAACACTGCTGTAATTTGGTATTATTCCCACTAAATAATGGTCAAATCTTGCATATATGCATGGAAAGCTTCCATGTTCTCAGAACACCACACTAGTTAAAAATATAATTTATCTGGAGTAAACAGTAAAAACAAAAGCTGTATTTATAGCTCATTATTTTAGAAGGATGACATTTACCTCCAGCTGGAATATTAGAATTTTGCATTAAGCAGCTTTGGTTTTGAACAGTCTGAAACAGTGAAACAGTGTTGAAAACCATATACGAGTATAATAAACAGATGTTATAAATATATAAAATGTGTGAATACATGTATAGCTGAACCATGTGAGTGCACAAATATAGATATATTTTCTCATACATGCATGCATGTGAATGTGGACATTTTCTTAACTACACACATATAAACTATATTTTATTAAGAGAACCCAAAATTTAATATATTTATTCTAGTTGTTTACATGAAATCTTCCTTGGTTTCTTTTATAACCTTTTTTCAGACTTTTCTATTATGACTGCCCAATATTTATATTTAATACTCTATATCTAGTAAACTGTTTCTCATCTAGGATTTTACTAGATACAGATGAAGCATTGCTTAAAGACAATAAAAATCAACTCATAAAAAATGCACCTTGTAAATACCATAAAGTATTTGTTCATGAGTTTCTTTGAAATCTCTGTTTGTATTATTATTTTTAACAATGATACAATCAGTGGGAACAAAGTATCAACAACTGACGTAACTTGAAGTGGAAGAGGCAAAAACGAAAGAGATTCTCTGATATTTTTCCATGCTGTAATATTTGAAGAGCATTTGAGGTACTCACAATCCTTGATTTATAAACTGACTGCACAATTTTTTTGTGATACCCTTCGCCCTCCAACACACAACAATTTCTATTTCTGTATGAAGGAAGATATTTTTTACTGTAAATTGACATTAATTTCTTGATGACTAAACTGCGTGAAGATGATTTGTTGCTGTTGGACATCCAGCTACTATTAATTTATCTTGGGATTGGGCATCGAACCCTACAGGTGTCTTTGAAATTACTGAAAAACCGTGTTACAGAACGAGTAATTTATACACGGGGTATTTTGTTCATTAGAGCACTCCGGTCTCCGACTCCCAAGGTCGCGAGTTCGAGTCTCAGTACGGGCGGCCCCGGCAGTTAAATGCCTCCCTGCCATCCGATCCCCTCAGATCTCGGATGCGAAGCAGGGTCAGCCCCGCTTAGTACCGGGTGCTGTAGAATAGTCCTAAGGAGACTTCACTTGGGGTGGTCCCGTGGGGTAGTGGTGAGCACTCCAGTCTCCGAAACCGAAGGTTGCCAGTTTGAGTCTCAGTGCAGCGACCGANGCAAATGAACCTCAGGACTTAAACGGTGGGGCCAGTTCTGCGCACGCTGAGCCTCACCTAAAAAATCCACTGCGCAGGCTCGGAGGACACACATGGGGTGAGCCCTTCCCACATCTTCGTTCGCGAAGATTGGCCGTTATTACAGCAGTCAGGTAAACCACTATTGCATGTAGTGTCACTAAGAAAAACATACATCTTCACATGCACTTGGAAAGAAAGGATAAGGTTCTCTGAGTGGGAAGATTTTGTTCATTTGAAACACTACCTGTAAACAGTAAAATCAGTTTCTTCGGCAGTGAAAATTCATTCACAGTCTGTCTCAGTCAGCCCTGGTGTTTGTCTCTAAAGGCAGAACTAAAGTGCCCTAGCATAGCTTGCAAAGCCCAAATGACTGTCCATGATGCTTTTCTTTGTACAAAAAGGGGAGCTTAAAAACCAGCTTCCTACATCAGGAATCTACCAGATTTAATCAACTTCCAATATATTTAGTGGAATTACTGCTTCTGTAAATCTGAGCTTCCAGAAAATAACCAAGCTAGAGACCCTCCAATTTTCCTGGTCACTTTTTCCTGTAGATAATCACCAATACTGTTAAAAACACACCTCTTTCCTGTAACTGAAGTTTGCCCAGCTGTAACATCAAAATCTTCCTTTTTGTTACATCCTTTTTCAAAACATGGAGAAAAATGCCCAAGGTACAAAGTCTGGAGCCTTCCTCACATCCTGCCTGCACTTCACCCTCCTGGTGACCACCATCCTCTGCAATTTCAGTTGAACAACCTTTTAAAAATAAAACCATGTATTTTCCTAATCCACACTTTGTCATTCTTCCTTTCAAGCTTATGCAGCAATTTGAAGCTGAGCTAGCCTTCCTATGACCTTGAAAAGGTAAGTGAAAACCCTGTGTTAACAATTCTTCTCTCCCCTTATTTGGGTAAACTGGAAGCCCTGAGAGCCTTTTATTGACTTTCACTATAGTTTTCACCCTTGGCAGTACAACTGAACCTGCCCTGACCTTTTTTGACCAAGCGCCTTTGTCCAACAAACTGTTCAAAGCATCTTGCAGCCAGATGTGAGCCCCCACACCCTGAATGTATATGCTTGACTGTACAGATCTCCTGCTACCTCCTCTGGCTGCTTGTACCGCCAGCAGTCACCTTCAGCTTGCTGCCAGCTGGCCTGATTCTGAGATAAGACCCACTGGCCGGGTTAAGAAAATGACACCTGATCATGGGGCTGGTCTTGTTCCCATGAGCTGCACCCTCCCTGAAGGCTCAGTTGCCTCTTGAAACAACTGCTCCAGGCTGAAGGAAATAAAAGCAGCACCTTCCACAGGCCATGAGAGGAACATCCTCTCTCCTGCCCTTCTTGCAGGGCTTGTTCTGCATATCCCTCAATGGAGATCAAGACTGCATTTGTGATCACCCTGCTACAAAGCAGAGCATTGGGAATAGGAAGAGACTCCTGAAAGCATGGACCTGTATGATGCAAAGTGCCCATCTGCCTCAATAAAATACTCTTCTTTCTACATGGACAGTCATCTCAGCCTGTCTGGCAGCTGCTCACAAACATCTCACCCATCATCCTGTATTTTTCTATCCCAAAGGCTGTCCATACAAACTGCTATTGTCCACTCTAAACTGCTATTGTCCTGTGATATACATAGCACTGATCTGCCTACAGCTTGAACTACTTGGTTAGGCAGCTAATTTTGGTGTCATGGCTGTCAGGATGCAGATCAAACAAGGACAACAGAGTCAAACATGAAGATACAAAACCACTCCCTCTGCCTTAGCACTTGACTGAGCTTCCACTGCCTTCCACAGGCTTTGGATTAGATACTCAGGATTGTGACTAGCTCTTATCACATCTAAAGTTCTTGGAATCACACTTTCCTTCTTGTGTTCATTGTATTATTTTGTCCTAGATTTCCAAGAGCAAGTAAGGTTGGTCTTGTTTTCTGTTCACCAGCCTTTTCAAGCACTTCCAGGTTTTTGCAGTTCCATGGATGTATTCAGATCTTGAGCTCTAACAAAGTACTGCTTTCAGTCCTATTTTGATCCTATTTTGATCTCATTTTGGCTCATTTCTCAATACAATTAGACATCCCTGTGTCTGTCAGCAACAAGTATTTTTTGTTTTTTCTTGGCGAAGAGTTTAAAAGTTCTACATGCATTGCAAACACAGCACTTCTGACTTTGTATTTATTCTGAGGTTCTCCTTATACTTCGCTTCCATCTCTGTCTCCCTGCTCCACTTGACTATACCCAACATCTGGAGAGCAGATCTGTCCCTGAAGTCAATCTGACTCACATTATCTGGAAATAGCCTGGTTCCATTATAACAAGACCTTCACTGCCCCATTGCCTGCATGGCTGAAAGATATCCCAGCCAATGGGGGGCATGGATTAATGTCCTGAAGGGAAAACGTGCAGATCTAACAAGCGTTTTCTTCTCTTTACAGAAGAACTATCAGCAACCAAATCTTCCCAGTAATTCTTCAATTACGTATTCAAGATTAATTTTTATTGCCTCCCTAAAATGAGACTCAAGCAATAATGAACCCACTCTAAATATTTTTGCTTAGTAACAAATCCACTAAAAGAGAAAGGGTTACTACCAAAGGAAGGGCTGCTACCAGGTTTGATCTACAAGTCAACCAAACTCCTGCCAGTAAATACTGAAATATTCTCACCTGTCAAAAATAACAATGGGTATTTTAAGTTTAAATATTCACATACCTACGAGATTTTCAGCCAGCTCTACAGGATGTAATATTGCTGATAGCCCTTGAAAAAAACTAACCAAAATATGAAACCTTCTTTCTCACCCCTTCGACCCCCGTCAACACTGTTCATTTGGATCAGGTGTTTTTGAAGTTTGCACATGGCAGTCTCATTTGCATTTAATGTCCTTCAGATTACTTCCTTTTTGTTGTGCTAAACACCTCTCTCAGTTGAGTCTAATTTGATGAGGTCATGCTGTGACTCCTGACCCTTTGGGTTCTAAATGAAACCATCTGACAAAAAAAAAAAAGTAAGTGGAGTGAGTCTTTTGCCTGTTCGTGGACATTTGATATTTGCAGATGTGCAGCAAGTTTTACAGATGACTCTTTTGCCAGGCTAACACATGATTGGAGAGGTGGAAATAAGTGAATTCCTAGAGAGAATAAAACATTCCAAAAATAAATAGGTCATGGTAATCCAGACTTCACCACTGTACTAGCTAAAATAAAAATAAATCAGAAGTAAATACAACCATTATCTCAGCCAAGGGAATCCTAAATTCCCAAAAAGCTTTCCTTCCCTCAAAATTACTTAATATCTTGGTGTTTTCTTCAAATGTTTGTGAATGGAAACACCTGCTTGGCTTGGCACGGAGACCTTGGGATTGTTTGGTGGCCCAGAGGTAGCCCATCATGCCCATGGGAACCCTTCACCTGTTTGGGCTGATGTGCTGCAGCATTTAGTGAAAGGGTGAAGAGGTGCATATTTATTTCCAGTCTGTGCTATAGAGGAGGTCAGCTTGGATGATCTCACGGTCCTCATCTGGCCTTAAAAATCTGGAACTGTTACCAGGGCTTTGAAATGCTCTCAAGCACTGATCACTTCATCCCAGGCTAATTTTATGTAGAGGGAATCACTGGAACTTTAACACATATGGTCAAATAAAGAGCCCAAATGCTATTCCAGACTTCTTAGGCCTTAAAATAGATCTGTGTTTTACTAGACTATTATGATATAAACCTGGAAGAGGAAATAAGTAATCATGGAAATTTCTTCAGAATACTTTGTCAATGATCTGCTGTTCATCACTCATTACTCTGAGAGGCTGGAAGCAGGACCATGCTTAAATAATAGTTGGAGTTTAGCCAAAATACTCTGAAACTCTCTGAAAGTCCTCTTCAGTGAGCATTAGTTGAGGCCATATATCTCTCGATTTGTAAGTCTTCCTGTGCCAACCCTCCCCACTTCCACATACACATGTAATTTCCCCTATGAACTCTCTGGCTAATTATACAGCTGCCTGTGGTATGCATGCCCTCCACAGAAAGACTGTTTCAGAATTATCTGAGTGTAGTAAATCATTTTAAGATATACTGTAATTATGTAGGAATATGCAAAGTGTCAGGCAGATTATCTTTGAAATGCATCAAGTACATTATATTATAAAAAATAGGAAAAACTCTAGGTCATATATTCACTAAACTCCTCTACCTTATATGAAAATGAGTCATTTTCCACCATACCCTGGGGGTGAGGAGGCTGTCAGATGAAAAAATAAAAGACACTGCTAGTTAAGAAGAGCAGACCATGCCAAATCACTAATTAAAATTTAGATTTTCCTTTTGTGTAGAGAGCAGGTGCATATGCTAAAACCTATTCTAGAACTGGACTAACTTTTACTTCACTTTTCTTTTAGTGGTTATTTTACTGACCTAAGTAAGTGCCTCAAAGACTGAACGTCTTATTGAACCAAAGTCTTAGATGTACATAAATAAAAATGGAGCACTCAGAAATGCATACTAATTTTCAAACAACATGATTTCAAATAATCTCATAGCTTGTGAAAGAACAGGTTAAAAAATCAATTTAAAAATAATTTTAAAATAGTATCATTGATCAAATTATGTCATAATACTCAGAATTGACATACAGCTATACGAATATATTTAGTTGCATCTTAACACAGCCTTGATTCTTGTGGTTCCAAGGCCCCATGTCTTCTCAATTGTCCAATAAATTAATTGTGCACCTAAGAAAGGAATTTATTGTCATTGCTGTGTTCACTATGATAGTCTGTGAAACTTGACCTACCTGAATCTGAGTTATGTGTTTTATTTTTGTATTTATTGAATAGAGCAGTAGCCAAAATGGTTTTGAAGTAAAGCTGTTATGAATTAGAAGGGAGCAGTGGTGAGAATCACAGCCAAGCAGCCATAGCAGTCCCAGTAATTTCCCCCTCATCAGCACTTGGAGGATGCGAACTATTTGGACACATCCATTTCTATTCACATACCCTAAAATCCTGAAAATGACTTGGAAGAGCTTTACTCCCACTGCCTTCAGCAGGAATCACAGGAGGAACTGTACCAGGCTATGAGAGATGCTGAAAAACCCAAACTCCACAAGAATACAAGAGAATCTGAAGGACTCACCAGCTACCATAACCATTCCTTGGATGTCCACAATTTCATGGCCAAACCTGAGGAACTGAGGTTTGAATAGCAGCCCAATCCTGGGGGCATCTTGGAAAGGGGAGATTCAAATATTGAAAAAATCATACATATAACCCGGAGACAACATTTTAGTGTCAGTGTTTCAGCTTAGAAAGGTAGGAATCCAAACTTGCATCTCAGCACATTCTGGAATTACATGTAAAAATGCATATTCATCAGGATTATAGCAAATTTGGGCCTAAAGTAAGAGTGGGATTTTCCTTGTGTTTCCTTGTCTATGCTGCAGGAGAGGTGGGCCAGGAACACGTGCATGCCTGCTAGCAAGTGAAAGCCTGCTGGTACCTAAACCACTGGGGGCTTCTTCCAAAAATGATTTATCCTTATATTACTTGAAGATTACTCATGTAATCCTGTTTGTGAAGCTGAAAGAAACTATAACATGCTTCCTACCAATATTCATTTGAATCCTTAAATTAATTTTTTCACAATGCCTTTGGTGTTTACTTTTTCTAGGAACTCCTACAAAGTCATTGACAGGCTCTGAAAGAACACTTTTTTTAGCAAACATGCTGGGATACTATTTTTTGTCTGTGTTTTCATAATTGTTATTCATATTATAGATGTCTTCAGAGATGCCAATCCAGTTATGAGCCCTACTATGGCAGATCAAATTATAATGGCAATAACTGTACCAGAAACATGCATGGCTCTTCTCATGGAGGCAAATATCAGATGCTTCTGTAACACTCCCACTTCTGGGTTGAAAAGGACATAAGACAACAGAGATTGTAAGTGAGAGAAAAATGCACCATGTAAATCTTCCTTTAGCTTTTAAAGTGTACATCATGAAGTAACGACAGTTAAAATGGCCTCAAGAGTCTTCTGTGAGTATCCCTGTGACTTGAAATATTGAGGTTCTCATGTAGGTAAGGGATAGAAGAAACCCTGTTGCTGATGGTTTATGCCATGCACAAAAAAAAAAAAAGGCCCAGGGAGTGGAGAACCAAGTAATTTAACAAAACTCATACAAATTAAGGCATATATTAGATGAGCAAGACCTGGCATCATTTTGTTAAGGTCAGGTTCTACTCAATAATATACTGAGGAGGAAAAAAAAAGGGGTTAACTAACACAAAACCCCACAGGGACACCTCTATCTGTAGTTCCTATCCTGGAAAGGGGGCTGTCTGGAAAACAAAACAAAAAAGAAATTGTGTCTCATGACATGTATTTTCCTCATAAAAAAATTCAAATAAAGATAAAATTTCAAACAGCAAAGTTGAAGTCCTGAGGAGAATGAATTTGGAAGCCATATCCATTTCAAAAATCCACCTCAAAATTCAATATTGTAGGCAGCTAGGAATAATAAAATAAGACCATATGGACTTGAATCAATGTATAAAAAGTGTACTGTGCTGAAGGGCTGAAGACAGTTACTCAGGTATTATCTGCCTTTAGTGACCTTAAGTTGTGATCATTTGATTGCACCAAAGCTAAATTTTCCAGAATATAAACTCACAAGCAGTGAGTTTATATCCTGTCCCCCAATGGCAAAGACTGTGGCAAACAAATTCTGACTGAATTTCCAGCCCAAGGAAGGCAGACGGTGTGATGAGGAAAGGTGAAGCTTTTCTGCTTCATATTGCAAGTCCGGTTTAAGCTGCTCATTTTTATCAGGGTAACTGAACTTTTTATTGACTTCTGACAACATTTCAGAAGTGATTTCACTTCTCAGGGAGTTATTGGAAATATGTTCTTTGTTTGAAGCCTTCGTAGAAAGCCACCCTCCTCTCCAAGAAATTACTGCACTTGGAATCACGTCTTGTTTAGGTCACAGCTCAAAACCAGCAACAGTCCAGGCTGTGTCCCTATGGATTACATGGCAGGGCTACAAAAATCTGGAAAACAACACTTGCTTGAAAAAAAAATGAGCCTAAAGGCCCCATTCAGCTTGTAAAGTGACTGTCTCAGCTGGCAGCACAGGAGCCTCTTACCGTGGAGGCAGCTCTGCCAAAGGGTGACAGCAGGGACAGCTGCCCCTGCCCCACTCTCAGTGCACTTCTCCTCACCCTCTGCCATGGATGTGCCAAGGGATGGGGACAAGCTCTGCCCTCCCTGCAGGCACCAGTCCTGGTCTGTGATGGTGTGGACAGCCCTGGGGGCCCACAGAGAGCTGTGACTCCACTCCATCCTCCCCTCCTCCATGTCTATGTCAGACCTGCAGCATCCCAGGTGGGCAGGGGTTGTCCTGCCCCACAGCTCTGCGTGGAGGCCCCACAGCTCCACCTGAGGGCCACAGTGGGACCTCATGTTCAGAATTCATCTTCTTGGTCTATAACAGCCCTATTTTGTCAAAGCCTCAGGACATGCTGCAATGCACATTTGTTTTCCCAAACTGAGAAAAACTGGGAGAACTCTGGCAGGAGATCTAAAAGACTGGAAATTTCTTTTCATCTGCTAGGTTATGATTTATGTTAATGATTGGGCAGAGGAAGGAGGGGGACTCAAGAGCAGGCTGTCTGTATGGCAAGGAAATCTCTCCAGACAGTGGGAAGGAGCACTCAGCACCAGGCACAAGCACCGCTGCCCACCTTGGAAATAAATAAGCCACAAGAAATGGCAGGTGGGTGCATTGCTGGTCCACTGGACAAAATCCTCTCTCTGTCAAGAGCGAAGGAGAAGCAATGATTTCTACTCCTTGTATATTGTAGCCAGAACTATGCCAGAGTCTGCAGGGCTCCCCTGGGCAAAATATGTTTCATCCAGCTTTGCTCAAGAGACTGGGATTTGGCTGCCTGACACAGGCGGAAGTAAAAGTTCAAATTATGTGGCAATTACATATGATAGGAAAGCTTTTCAATAGGAAAGCTCTTCTTGGAGCAGATTTCTTCCTGAAAAATGCTACTTATCTCATTAAACACCAAGCTCAAATCTATTAACAGTGTGAATTTCAAACTCAAGAGTCTCACCTTACATACACATACTTTCCACATGCCCACAGAGCTTTCCATACAAGTTCAGCTGCAGCTTCTTTCCTAATCTGTTGACATTTTGAAGGTGGCAGCAGGAGAGGAGAGGGATAGAAGACGGGCAGGAAAACATTTAAGTTTAGATCTTCTGGGGATCAACAGCATCATTGCCAGTTTATCAGCTGATGATTAGCATTTCAGCTGTGGGTGATAGCATGGATTCAGGAGGGAGGTGAAGGGGATCTTCGCCCTCTCTGATGTCTGTGAGTATCCTTCAGGGCTCATCAGTCTGCCTGCATAGGGTGAGACTGAGACTGTGCTCAAGTCCCAGCTTGGTGACTCTGTGCTGCATAGAGGTGGAAACAGGCCAGGGCTGAGCTCTGGCTGACCTGTGCTCCCATGGGAAAGACAGTGCTCTGGGACACCTCCAGGTTTTGCTGGTGTGACTGGCAGGGGTGTGAGAGAAGAGCCAAGACAATGGCCAGTATCAAAAGCTGGAGTCTTTCGAAGCACTCCGTAGTAACTTGGGGTGAGATTCCATGGACAACATCACACAACAACATGCCAGTGACAAGAGTCTTTTACTGAGGGAGGGGCTTTCAGCTGACTAAGGGAAAATGCTGCTTATCGGGCACTTTGGGGCAATGCATACAAGTGAGATCTTCAGCTTCTATTTGCCTGCTCTCAAAGCTCTCAGGTTTGGTACTTTGCCATGCAAGACAAGCCTCTACATCACCTGTGCAGACGAATTGACTCTGCTTGGGTTGACAGGGATGTTTAAGTCCAAGTTCCCTATTCATGATCTTCACACCTTGCATAAGGATTTGATTCATTTATCTGTCAAACACTGACAGAAGACCAGGGACATTTTCACCACTCACCCCTTCATTTTGCAATATTCTTGAGGGCCACCTCAGTTTCCATGTGACTGTGCACACTGTGTGCCTGACAGCCTCTTTTCTCCAGCTGTCAGAGTGGTGCCTGCATGACATACAACTGATGAAAATTATGTTGAAGTTCTGTAGGGATTGAATGGTTGCTCAAAATTGACCTATTAATGGCTAATGCTACACACTGCTACCCCATATCATAAAAAGATACAGCTGAGGTGACCTTCCACTTAGAAAATTCCAAGGCTTTACTTTGGGTGAAGGTGCCTTCCTAAAGCTACTCTGAAAAAAGCTACGAGAAACAAAAGATGCATCCAAGAATCTTAAGGACTTTCTGCACCACCCAGAGTGGGACAGAGAAGTTTAGTTAAACCAATTAAGTTGCAGATGAAGGGGAGGAACTGGGGGTTAAGTCCCTTGCAGATGGAGGGATGGGAACCCAAGCTTTCTGGCTTGTAGTCTCAATTTGACTTCCCAGGAGTACTGGAAGTGAAACTTTCCCTGTAGAACTGTCACTCTACGAAATCAGCTTGGCAGTGTGTGACTGACATAATCCTTTTCCCATATGTTTTATTTTCTATAAATAGAAAGACAACTCATTAGCATTCTGTAACTTCAGGAGATAAGGAGAAATGCACAAACAGACAAACAAATATCTGAACTATTTCCAGATAATTGCCAAAAATTCCAGGCAGCCCAGGAGGACAGCACCGGATTCAGCCTTCTGCTTTCCAGTTGGACATCACCTGCAGTGCCAGTGACTGGAAAATATTTCTCCAAAAGGCAAGATTGAGTCCCTTAACACACATTGCGCTGCTGAGGGTGAAATGGGCCATCTACCACCAAGCAGTGTGTTGGTTGGGTCGTATTGGAGTAACTGACTAATCCCAATCCTAATCTTTGACAAACCATTCCCTCAAGACAGGCAGCCGAAATATTTCCCATGTTTGTGATGTTCACGCCCCATGTAATTAGAACTGTAACCTTCCCTGTATTCCTGTGAAACTATGGTGGCCTTTTTACCATTGCTATGGTAGCATTACAGGAGATTTATTTCTGAAAATTATGTTTCTGAAAATACAATGCTGCTGGGGCTGCTCTGAATGGTTTATCACAGCACAGCCTTGAAAAACAGAAAATTATATGATCTGTCTGTGCCATTAACATGTGATATAGAAACCCTCAATTATTTCAGCACCAATTATATTATTAGACTAGGGAAAAAAGTCTGTTTTGTATTTGATAATTGGCTGAAGGTCTCTTTAACAGTGTCAGAGATGAAAGAACTGTCACACAAATTAGATGTGGAGTCATATTCTCTCGGACTTTGCTCAACACTGACTATTAACAAACACCATAAATGAACACAAGCAGAAGCCTGTTAGGAAAGCCTAGAAAGCAACATTTTAGTTTCAGCAGAAATTTGAATTTTCAGAAAAAGATGATTTTTTTTCCAGTTCAGAATGAAAATAAAACTTATGAAGGAATTCAAGAATAAACCAGAGCAGAAAATATTTCCTCATGAAACAGACACCTTAGGTAGGAGACGCTACCTGGGATGAATGAATTAGGGACTTCACCATTGTGGATGGAGATTAGCCAGTATTTCTCTTCTTCAGCTCAAAGGTCTTCCCTAAAAGGTTTGAAGATATATTTCAGCTATGACAAAATTGCCTATCCCTCTCCCCCTTCTTTAACAAGTTTTGAACAATTATGGAACCCTTTAAATCTGATTCCTTCCTGATCTGATTAACGTCTTGATTGGTCGCCTACCAATATCAGTGAGATACAAATATCAATAACTTTTGATGAGCTAGTAAGAGGATGATTGAGTCTATGTTTCCTATAGAAAGTACTGATTGTAGAATACCTGTTTGTTTTTTACATCTCTCTAAAGAAGAAACCATCTCATTTTGCATCACACAGAAAGCGGTTGGGTCGTATTGGAGTAACTGATTCCTCACCATGATTCTGCTTACTGTGGTTTCCAGTTCCAACCCACTCTAATCCCTGTCACAGTTCCTGCCCTCCAGTCTGTCCAAGGGTTGTCTGAGCCCTTCAACCAGCAAGGCCTCTGTGTTTGAAAGATGCTTCAGGGCACACACATGCAATGACATTGTTCTTCATCATGGAAAGTGGGAAAAAATTAGTGGAAAGTGTCCCTGCCTTTAAGATCCCTTCCAGCCAAACCCCTTCAATGACTGTATGAATTTCTAGACATTTAAAGGATTCTCAAGAGCACAAGGTCCCACAAAAGAAACTTATTTCCATTCTAATGACTCATTTCATCGGTGATTAAAAATAACAGACTGGGGACAGGGGATAAGTATATGCTGGTTGTTTTTAAAATAAGAACCCTATGAAAATCACAGGGAAAGAAAAAATTTCTAGCACGCTGTCATACCAAAATTATATGAATGCCTAACTCCAGGAGGATAATTATAGTACAACACAACTCAAAATGTTTTTCATGTGTCTGTCAGGATCTTTTTCCCATAGCAATTTCTTTTTGCCACAGGCCAACAAACGGCTTTAAAAAACAAGCACTTTTTCTTCAAAGAGGATATCCATGATTAGTGTATGATCTCAAGAACAACTGTAGAAGCTCTGGATAAGATTTAGCTTTGTCACTTGCCAAGAGCACACAGTGCTGGATTTTGAAGGCACCCCAGGCCTTGCCTGGATCCCCAGAACTCCCTGCCCATGCCAAAGGCAGCTCCTTAAATGGGTGCAGATTTTTAGATGGGTGCTGACACCAGAGTGGGCTTTTGGGCTGTAGCATCCCCAGTCTGGTCCATGGGTTCCCCCAAGGGGCTTAGTCTCTGCTGGGATGTCAGGTCCCAGTTGCTCCCATTTTAGGAGTCTATTTTATACCAAACAACATGTCACCTATATTAATATAAGTTTTGCTTTCCTCTGTCTAAAGCTATGATTAATTTGAACAGTGAATCATAACACCTTAGAAGAAAAAAAAAGGTAGGGAAGCACACAGGGGAATAGGAAGGTGTACAGAAACATCTTAAAATATCATGATATTCTCTATAGGAGCCAACACACAAGCTTTCCTTAGAGCATCAGCAGAATATTTTCCAGAAATTACAAGATAATTAAGTATAAAGAGCATCTTTAAGACAGAGCAAACTCTTGAAGTCAAGCCATTGACTATCTCTATAAAAGATATGCAAGTATGATTTTTATTAATTGTTTCTACAATGGAAGATTCCACAATCAATAAAGCTCCCAAAAAATTCAGCTGTTGAACAGAAAAATTTCCGTACTTGAAATGAGTTTTCTGAGGGACAATCTTTACTTTGGCTAGCAAATAAATCATATCTAATCATTCTTTTTAATTATTTAAAAAATTAAACAAACCATGAAACTTTCACAGTTTATTCTTAGCCAACTGTACAATTGGTGGAGCACCTTCCATCAGTTTTCAATTTTTATTTTGCTACATTTTTTGAGAAAATAAGTTTTCTCCCCTACATTTAATGTTGTCCTTCCCCCTGTCTTTTGTTTTATGGAGTTCAATCCATCATCAGCCTTTGAGGGTCAATCACAACTGAGAGAGGGTTGTTTGTATGAAATTATGAGCTCCGGTTCATATTATATGTCTGACTCATGTCCCAGCTTGCCCAAGATAAACCTATTAAATAGCATTCCAGAGAGCAGCTCTGCCCAAGGGAGACACTTGTCACTTCCTTGAAGGACTACCACTGGGAGACCATCACATCTGTAACCTTGTGCCACCCTGAACTGCTGAGCTGCCTCTGAAGGAAAACAGTCCCTAAGAGGCACTCAAAATGCTGAGCAGGTGAACAGCATCACAGGTTGGTATTGAAGCACGTGACAAGGAGATAGGATGAGTTGTGATCAAGGGACTATACTCATATGCCCTTTCCAGAGTGCAGATGGGGTATACTCAGACTAATTTTGGATGTTCTGGTTAGTGTAGGGTCTGCTCTGACAAGGTGGCAGTGCCTACTTCCCATGATCTCTAATTCAATCAATATCATATCTAATACTTGAATAACTTCAAGGAATCTCATAGTAAAGAGTCATGTGCAAACCTCACTGTTTGGAAAAAAAATCACATGGCTAAATGCATTGTTTTCCTGTAACATCATCCCAGAATAAAGCAGAAGACCAGATGATGCACAGCCCCTGCAGAGCCTTGGGAAAGCACATGTAAATGACTGGTGGGAGTTGGGGTGACCTGAGAGGTCACAGCTTGGGAGGACCCAAGTGTACCTCTCGGACCTGAACCTAGAAATGGCAACTAAATTGTAGCCAGACATGGAGGAGTGAGTGGGACCACCTGTTGGCTCAAATTCTGTGTTTAAACGGTGATTTAACCCTGTCAGGACAGGAGCAGTGCAGGGGTGAGCGCCAGCGTGGCCAGGCCCCAGCCCCACACATGGCACGGCAGCCCCTGCCCCGCAGAACACGCGGAGCAAGAGGCATCGCCCCTGCAGCACGCAGGGCTCGGCCCAAACAGCACTTCAAAGGGAGGTTTGACTTTGATAGAGAGTGAGTAGGGGCTGCTGAGGAGGGACCTGTGCTACAGAACAACCAAGCATGTGCTTCACATTTCAGAAATTATATGCAGAAAAAGACTTCACAGATGGAAAAAAAAAAAAAGAAAGGAAGGGAGGGGGAAAAAAGCAGCATACTAAAGTCCTGGGCATCAAGATTCTCCTTAAGGTATTGCTCCTGAGCCCCATATATGCTAGGACATTGTAGTCTGAAAACTGCAATGTTTGCATTTAAACAAAAATTATTCTTTTTATCCCATTTGGATTTATTTAGCAACACCTCTCCTGAGATATAAAAGAATGCAAATAAAACATTCAACGTGATCCTTACCAAATACAAATTACTTTAATTCACCCTTTGGAGAATAACCTTTAACCATGACAAAATACACTCTACTGGCACTCTTGCTTCCCTCCCCCTGCTTTTACTCTTTTCTTGGACTTTTGAAGCAGATTTTTGTTGAATAGATCATACAGGATTATACAGTTATAGCTTGCTTTCATATATTTCAAAAAGAAAATCATAAATATGACCTCATATGTTAATAAATCAATTATGGAATGCTATTTTACACATATGCTCAAAACATGACCTCTTCCAAGTTCTTTTAGAGCAGAAAGTTGGAGTTTAGATTTAAGACACTTTAGCTTTAAAGATATTGGGAATCACATTATCTGGTAAATAATAAGTAATGCAAGTTTTCTGTGAAGGTTTATCTTGGCTTCAGTGGTTTATTAAAGCGTGGTCAACAGCACTGTTTTAGTTACACATGAATAAGCCTTAACCTTACTTTTCTTCAATAACAAAAATACTGTTCAGTAGCTACAATTTACTTAATCACTTTTGAGTCATGAAGGGGTAAAGCAGAAGCAGGTTGAGTTTTATATATGCTCTTTTGCTCTCTCAGAGGCAATTCAGTGCTAAAACTTATTCATTTTAGAAAACAAAACAATGCTGGTGACTCATGAGGACTTACATAATTGCTTTTTTGAGAGTTTGAAAACTCTCAAAAAGAAAAAATGTGCAGCAGCCAATCTACACAACTTTTAAATCTCTGAAACAAAAGATGCACAGAACACTTATTCTGTTTTAGGTTTAATTCTCTACTAAATTTCATCCTGAGCTTAATGCTAAACTCTAGTTTTATTTTTGCCTACCTGAAGGAGATGAGAGAACGTTAAAAATATTTTACATAAAATAAAACCTCCAATGAAATATCCCTCATTGTTTTCTGTAGTCCCTTTATGGCTTCCATTGCCATGATATTGAGTAAAGGAGATTTTTTCCTTGGTGATTCCCCCACTGAATCTGTGCTTTTCTCCCAGTTTGGAAAGTGATGCACAGACAGTGAAAGGCAGATGCGTAAAAGGGACAGAGAGCACTGCTGGGCTTGGACAGAGCAGAGGCTCTGAAGTCCAGTTTTTTGAAAATGAACTCAGTTGAGATCAAAGGAGTTCACAAACAGAGTCTCACTTCCTCACATCTACAGATATGTTCCTGTTCAGCCCCAGAATCCCCACGTGCCTACAGCTGGGTGCACACACATGCTGGGGCCTGCATCAGTTATACAACCTATAGGTTGCAAGATTGCTCCTTTGCCACGCTTGCACTCACCAGGCTGAACATGGCTTTTGCTGGGGAGCAACGTGACAGAACCATTCCACCATACCCTCTGCCACATATAGCAACGTGGAAAATAGGTGCCTGAAACCTCAGAGAAGGATGTAGGTACACAGAGACACACCTGTGCTGAGCAGAGGGTGGGATATCCCCCGTGGACAGGGCAGAAGTTTAACAAAAGAATGGATCAAACTCAAACCCCATGTTTTCTCTACATTTTCTGCTTTAAAAGCAATCCCTGAGAAATCAACCCAAGTGTATTACAGCGTTTATGTTCAGTAAACCAGAATTATTCCTTTTGATAGGAGCCAAGAGTCCGGCTTCTGTATCTCATCACACCTCCTACCAACACACTGCCCAGCTGTCTATAGTGACAAAACACCTTCTCTGAGCTGAATTGCTCAGTATCTGGCAGGATATATGTCTAGGTACTTAAAACCCCTTCTGTCTTCAGAGGTGGATGCTGAGGAAATTAAAATGAGTGAGAATGTATTGCTCTCAGGACACTTGTGAGAAGTGGAGAGCCTGTTACTGTACATTTCAGAGAAAACAGCGCTATTAAAGGACACAAATGTGATACTTGATTTGGATGTTTTCCCATGCAGATGAAAGGAATCACTCCTCATGCAGTTCTGAAAGAAACTGATTAGATTTATGCAGGCAAGTATCAGCTTGTGATTAGCATTTAGGTGAGGATGCAGTTATGTGCTACAGGAAATATTGCTGTGTGCCTTTTCTGTTTACTTTCATTATCTAATGTGCTCTGTATTAGCTGGGAAAGGCAGAAGTGGCTATTTCAGAGATTTTTCAGTACTTGTAAATTTATTACTCTTTCCTTAGACAGGAATACAACAGGCTACTTCTTTATAACACAGGTTTTTTGGATGGACTGGTATAAAATGCCTTCCAAGAACTTTTAAACCAGTATGTTGTTCTGCTTGGAATAGATACAAAAAGGTTTGAAGAATCAGTTTTCCCAAAGAAAATTCCATTTCATAAAAAATACTTAAGAAGTCATGTTGGTTTTGCCAAAAAGTTCAGTCACAGAAAAATATTGGGGCCTGTACATATATATATATAGATACACATATGTATATGCACACACACGTATGTATTGTCTTTCAGTTGAATTGGGATAAAAGAAATCAGAGGTTTCATGTTTTTCATTTATCAAAAAAATCTGTTACCAAAATGCTTCATTTTTGGCAACATTTGTGATGAATCCTACAGGGACATTTACCTTCAGGTAACCTCTGTGTAATTCATGTCTTCATTACAGCTAAGAGGAGATAGACCAGTTAGTCACAATCTTAAAAAAAAAAAAAAAAAAGAGGGAAAAAAGGCAGCCAAGACTGTTGTATAAAAGCTCAGAAATCCTTTCATGCACTGTCTAGGCTTGGAATACAGAGGGAAATCTCTGCCAAGAAGCAAAGGATGTTGAAACAGAATCATGCAATGTGTTAATGCCGCAGGGCACTGGAAGTGAGATGCCAGGGACTTCAATCAGAAACTGAATGATCTTTGTGATATAGCAAAGAGGATGGAATAACATCAGAGAACTGTGCACACAATGGAAAGAAACAGCATAATCATTTGTCATCACTCCAAGCAAACCAGTGCTGGCAATGACGTTTTTCAACCAACCTATTCATGTCATAGTTTGAGGTTCAAATACCTTTCAGTAGCAGATCCCACCAGCAACATCCTCCGGTGGTGTGGAAATTTGTGGCAATATCCACCTCATCTGACACTTCAAAGGACTTGTGCTCTGGTCCTCAGACAGTTAAGTGTGGATACGCTAAGGTGGCTATGAAATCAGATTAACTTAAAGAGCTTGTATAATTCACAGCCTATTAAGTTAACCCAATTTCAAAACTGGTTCCACTTTGCATGAGAATGGACATCTGTGGCCGCCAAAATCCTCTACTATTTTTCATTCTTTGTGAAGTATTCTTCCTTCCTTTATACTGCTGCTGATCTCTGGATGTGTTTTATAAAAATTAAGTTGAAACTGGTCAGATAGTAAAACAGGTCTGGGCCCATTATATGCAAAATATATAATTATACTGAAACCTTCTAGAAAGAAAGGTGCCAAAATGTCCTGCACATGGACAGAATTTGACCCAGAAATCCTCACTTTGATGCAGATAAACCATTTGGTCACCAGTGCTGGTCAACTTTCTGCGTATTTTGGCAACAAAGTCATCCTGGTTCCCAGTGTTGAGAGTTCAGTAGCTCTTGACAGTATCTAAAGGCATAATCATATGGAGTCAGGCTCTTCTGTAGAGGGCCCTACACAAATACCTGAAAAAAACCCCTAACTTTAGGCTTCCATTTCTGAACATTTTTGTTTAATTTAACATTCAGTCTTCATTTGTCTAAAAATACAGAGAGAGAGAGAAACAATCAAGTATTACATACTAGAAACCTTACCTGTAAATACAAGGAGTTTTAAGATACAGGGATTTATTCAGGGATGTATGTTAAGCAGAGAGCAGCACTTTCAGGCTGAGGAGCAGTCAACACTTATATGTAGATGGTGAAACCAAACTCTAATTATAAGATATCGTCTAGCCAATATAGCTTCATATTCTGCCTTTCAATACAACGTAATACAGTCTAATTTATAAGGTGCCTTATCATGCAAACTTCCATAGGAATAGTAATTTAAAAGGGATTATATATAAGCCCCTCTAAAAGCAAATATCAAAAAGAAAAGATTCTTAGTCTTGCAATATTTTGAAAACTTTTATTGAGGGAACTTCTGTGCTTTTTGGGGTGGTATGGAAGACCAGAGAAAAGAAGGTACATGCCAAAATTGTTAAAATTCGATGCTTTCACACTGGTGTTTAAATCTATATTTAGCATTAAATAAAGCTCACAAATTCACCTTTTCAAAGGGCTGTGTCTTAGATGTATGCAAATTAGTGTCATTTAAGCAACTTACAGCACCTGCAGGCAGAACCACTACCTTTAGGAATGTTGTGGGAACACCTGCTTTGATTGTTCACATTCCCACATATTCCTTAAAATAGAGAGGATTCTTCCTCCCTACACTGTTTTCATCTAAGTTTCCAATTGTCATGATTTTGTAATTTCTTACTCATGGATTTTCAGCTTACAAAGTGCCCCTGATTTCTATCACTACGTGGCATGTGCTGTGGGATGTGAAGGGAGGCAGAATTCAGCTGTCCATAGTCAGGACAGCAAAAGGTGTGCAGTCAATTTTGGTGCAAATGAAAGGCATGGCGATTTTTCATGTAATATACACATAAGAACATAGAACTTCTGGGCCCTACTATCTACCTCTGCCACGCAGACATCTTTTTCCCATTCTTCTAACAAACAGGGTTCATGGAAAAATTCCAGCTGATTGCTCTGCTCTGAACAAAGCAAGTGCAATGGAAATGCTGGCAAGTACATTCTCACCAAGATTTGCATGAGTTTTCATTCAGGATTGCAGGCTCCATCCTACACAGATGAAAATATTTAACATTTTCTTTGACTTTATCAGCAATTGGGGCATCATTAAGATGGTTGATGGCCTGCCTCAGGAAGCCAAAGCTTCGCTTTTTTTCTAATTTTTATTGTACGGGAAGTTAGCCATTTGTAAAGATATTAGCTCATGGATATTGCTTGCTGCTCATACAAATGGAGATATCTTAGGTCAAAATGAGTTTTCTGGGTTCTTTAGGTTTTGTTTTTAGGCTCCAATTAGATGCTTAAAGCAAAGATTCATTACTGCTTGTAGAGGTAGCCCACAGACAACCCTGGCTTCCAAACAAGGATGGAAAGGTGGTTTGCTTGTAGAGCTGTGCACACAAAATGTGAGTAGCTGGTTTGAACATCAGGACACCAGTTGAAAATGGGGTAAATAAGGATAATTCCATTACCATGTGGATGTTCTCCCTTTGGAGAGGGGAGATGAGGAGCTCACGTGAGGCTCAAAAAGCATACCCAGTGTGTTCTTCAGAACATTGATCACTGAGAACCTACCTTGAGATCAGTCTCTGCACACCAAAACTTAATTCTTGGAAAGGCATAAAAAGAAATCTTCATGCCATATCATAGGTTAAAAAGGCAGACACATCTGAACAAACCCAACTACCAGATGCTCACTTTCAATATTATTTAATCTTTAACTATAGTTTTTAAAAGTCTTTCTCCAGGCAATTAATATCACCTATCTCAAGCCTACCACAAACTGCTTGATGCTCTTTACCCAAGAACAATCAAGCAATTTATATAAAGTAATTGAAATGACCTTTTCTGTGCACTGAGCCATTGTAACTGATAGTATAGAAATGTACCAACATGTCATGACATGAACTTCTTTGAGCTCACGGAATCCATCAATTATTTTGAATAGATTCCCTGTAAAATGAATGGAATGCTTGTTATTAAGAGAAAATAAGTCAAAAGCACTCAATAGCATTAATCAAGTAAAAATAAGGTGGAAATTTAGACTTTCAAAAACAAAAACAGTGAATCATCTGTGAACTTGGCACTGCATCAAGCATTCACCATTCATCTTCACTCTAAAGCCCTTCATGACTATCCACACTCCACCTATCCCTTTTCTCTATGCTATCAGCATTTCAGCTCTCTCCACGGATCAGCCAGCAGTGCCTGCCATCATCCCCTCTTTGTCATGCTCACCAGTGAGCACTTCTGCCCCTTCTCCCATGCCAGCCTTCATGCATGGAAGAATCTCTCAGCATTTCATAAAACCCACCTCATTGTGCTTCCTCAAAAGCTGCTAGCAACATCTCCTTTCATGGAATAACCATAGGAAAACACTTGATAGTGAATATAATGGTTTTTCTTCCTCTGGCTACTCTTACCTAATGATTTCCTTGTCCTTCCCTGTCTGTCTGGTACAACTATAACTATTGTGGTACCATATCTACTACTATTATTTCTCATCTCAGACAAGAAGTGACTAAGGGCAGGAATTTAGTCGTTGGTTTATATTTACAGAGGACTGAGTATATTAGTTTTCTGTCTATAACTGGGACTTCTTAACCATTACTGCATTATTATTGACAATTTCTCATCAGAGTTGTAAGATTTTATTTGAGTTATATAAAACCCAGTGGTAGCATCTAACCATATGGACTCAGTCCTCTCACTATTTAAAAATGAATCACCCTAAAACTTTTAATTTTTCCTATGAATGGGATATTTACTGGAGAATAGTCTAAAAATCCATTCAAAAGAAGTCATAATACTTTCAAATACTTTTTAGGGGGGAAAATTAAGATCATAAAGAAGATCATAAAGACTTCCAGCCACACCACCTTCCACATAAATTAATTTTTCTTGTGACCTGAGGCTGCAGGTTGAAATCATCTTGGTCTGGATATGTGCTTGGTGAGCTGGACTGCTTCAAAGGAGAGAGACATTGCCACATCATTCTGGGAAAGGCACAAAGTCTGGTCCTTCTGTTTACATTGCTCTACTTTCATTGCATATGCCCATCATGGAAGGAAAGTAATTTGTTACTGGCTTAGGGAAAAGTTTCTTTGACCAGCATTGGTAATAATTGGTTTTCATTTAAATGCTTTTGGTTCTATCTAAACCATATTTTCAGACATTTTTTTTTTCCTCTCACAGCCCTGATCTCAAGTAATAACTTAAGAAAAGCAGCAGAATTTAATATAAACCATTACTTGTAAGACAGGTAATAATAATAACTGTAAAGAGTGATTTCCCCACCACCACCATAGTTATTCATCATTCTTAAATGCCTGGGGGAGAAAAGGTGAACTTTCTGAATGTCATGAAATTCAGGCACTTTCAGTACAAGAAAGAATGGATTCCAAAGCTGTGATTCTGTTCTTTCCATTAGGGTTCCAAAAGAAATAAAATACTTTCCACAACATGTAGAGAAATAAAAATGTCTCCTGGCTATACAGTTTACTGTGGTTAAACCCCAGACACTTGGTATTTATAGTGAACAGGTTATAGTGTAGTGTGTGGTACAATGGTGTCAGGTAAATATTTATTGTTATGAACAGTAAAAAAGACTCTAGAAATAACCAGTAGTAACTAGTAGAAAACAAAACGGAATCCAATATGTTTTCTTTTGTTGTTTTGGTTGGTTGGTTTTAAATCATCCTTTGTTTTGAAGTTACTTTTCATCACTTCTCTTGTGAACTTGAAGCTGAAACAATTGTATGATACACGGCTCCACATGCACGTCCAGATAGAAAAGAATCAATAGTGGTGACCCTCTTACCAAAGTTAATGGCAAACACTCCATTGACTAAACTGGAATGAGAGACCAACTCTAGAATAGATGGAATAGAACCTTTGTTAAAGGAAAGGCACCATCAGGTTGACTGTGGGCTGCTGTTTCCAGTAAAACCTTAAAGTGACACAGCACTCAGCTAATCCACATTATCAGTTTCTGTAAAAACCAACCAACCAAATAAATAAAATTCCTCTTAAACAAGGAGGAATGAGAGTCTCAGTGGTAACTTCTGTTTCTCATCACTGGTGGGAAGAAGCACAGGTTTGCTTTGTGGGCACACAGGCTTCCTATATGGAAATGTAAGTGGGGATAAAAAGTCCAAGCTCACAGCTGTTCCTGCCACAATAGGAGGCAAATGCAGATATGCCACGGACAAAGTCATTTGTCTTCACTGTCTAGAGACAGGAGACACTCATGGAGTAGCCATCCAGCCTAAGAAATGAAGCAGGAAGTTTGCAAGACTTCAAGCAATGTTAAGACACTGCAAGGGTGATTAGGTGAGGACTTAGTTTTCATCCACCCATTGCACAGATTGGTATATTTAAGTGTGGATGAACAATTATGTTTTTGCTAAGGCCCAGGATATCATATCAAACCTGAATCCCACTGTTTTTCCCAGCACTCCTCCTTCACACCACTTAAAAGCCTTCTGTACTGGCATACCAGGGAACAGATGCAAATAGAGCTCAAGATACTGCACTAGACTCCTCTCAATAGACAAGCTTTTGGCTTCCTAACGAGTGATTTTTTTAATTAAAAGTGAGGTGGCACATGCAGGTTGTTATCTCATCTGTGAAAGTTAGAAACACTGAGCCTGGAGTAATGGTTCATTGTGTAAAATCTAACAGTCTTTTTCTCGCTTGTAAAAACACAAGCAAACATAAATGTTTCCTCAGCATCACAACCGAATGTATAACATCGTAAATAGCTTATATATCACACTGAAATGTAACTGCCTCGTGTTAGATGTCCCACTGCAGCCCCGGCCAATTCTTCCCATAGCAACACCCTGCTCTTCCCCTCACCTGTGGATCTCTGGGAGCTCGCTCCAAACAGGTGCAGCCCCACAAGCAGCTCAGGCTCACACTCAGCAACCTGCTCCAGCTTTCTTCAGCCCCTTTCTCTTCAGGCTTCCAGCTTTATTTCTTCCTAGAACAAAATACATAAAAGAATTTCACCTCACCAGACACATCCCCTTCCTTCCCTCTGTTTGCCAAGGACTTTACAGACCCTCCAGTGTAACACCTGACAAACTGCACTCTCTCTTACTCAAGCTTTCAGTACCACTCTCCCTGTAATTGTCCCCAGCCTCCAGAGTCCTGCTATATTTTAAAAACCTGACAAGGTGAAGCGTTTTAGAGACCAGATGACCCACCTAGCTTAGCTAGGATGCTTCAACTAACTGCATTTCAGAGCAGAGTCTCATGCCTTTGTAAATGCCGACCTTCATCTGAAAAGGTATCTGCAAAAATCTTGTCTTGCTGTGGCTGCATGTCACATTTTTCCTGAAGATGGGTTTGATCTACAGGAAAGAAATGGCAGAACCAGCAGACTGAATTCCCAAAGAGCACAAGGGTTTCAGACATTTGGTGGTGGTGTTGTAGGAGGATGAATTTCACCTCCCAGTAGAATGGCAGTTGCAAGAGGAAGGATTGGTGACACCTGCATTCATTTCTTTCCTCTGCCACAGACTTCAATATATTATTTAGTCTCCTGATGTCTTTCCTCCCCATCTGTAAATTCCTCATTACAGAATCTTTTATTCCAACCTCATCTGGAGATAGCAGCTCTTTCCCACTTCATTGAAATACTAAATATATAGAACATGATGAGGTTCTCAGATGATTCTTGAGCATGGCAATACAGAAAACATTTGAGACAGGCTGGTTATGTCTAGTACAAAATTAATTTTTCACATAATCAGGCATGGAACTATTTGAGTCCCAAACAAACCTCTCCTTTTGAAAGGAGTACAGCCCAAAGTCATGGCACTAGATGATGCTTCATTCCCTCTCCTGAGTAATCCCTGAACTTTCCAGCCATGTTCTAAATCCATTGTATCTGGTTTCAGTAAGATTAGATGCACTTTTAGATGGCATACTATGAGATTTTGATAGGTTATATGATCAATCAGACTCTAGCAACGTTGAATCAATGGCTCAGCAGCACATGTTAAATCAGTGAGGGGGATTATTTTTTTTCTGCTTTCACCAATTTTATAGGAAACACCATCTTTTTAATACTATTACTCTCATTGAACATACATATCAGTGAAAACCTTATTCCTCTTTCAAATTTTGCCAATAATTTACAAAGACAATTTTGTAACAAGCTTTCATAGATTTTCTCATAAGAAATTAAGTAAAAATAAGTAGATGACTGTAGAGTTTGGGGAGAAATATGAGAACCATGACTATTTAGTCACCTGCAAGAAATCCTGCTGATCAGGGGACTGCTTTTATCTGTAAATACAAGCCCTGTTTCTATGGGAGAGCTCAGTCATTTCCAAAGAAAAGCCACATCTTACAAACAGGGATCTCCTTAACCAAAGAGATGGATGAAAGAAACGCTTCCAAGCATGAGACTCTCACCAATCCCACACCATGTTTTTGCTGAAGGTGTCCATTTCTTGCAACACTGGACCTAATCCTGCTTCACTAAAAGTAGTGGAAGAAATTTCCTGTCAACCACTTCCTAAAAGAAGTGGAGTTGTCATTACAGTGTTGAAACAATATTGCAAAATTGCCGAGGTGTTTCAAAAAGATTTTTTTTTTGTAATTGACAGCAATTAAACATGTTTATCAGATTTTAGACTCTCTCCATCATTCAGAGAGGTAATTAAGGGTTTAGTCATTGCATACTGGGGTGTTTTTCTGTTTCGTTAGCTGCAGTGAGCCTCTGAGAACCAGGCTGATGCTGCTCCTACAGTGTTGCAATGCCATGTGACTTCCAGCAAGGCAGCAGGACACCACTCACTGTGCCTTCCTTCTCTTTTAAAACCCATTTCACCCTGCACACAAAGCACTGTGTACCTGCTGGAGTGTGGACTGGAATTGCACCAAGCCCACCCCTGCCACGTGCCACTCTGTGTCCTCATCCCTGTGCAAAGGCCCTGAGACACAACGTGGCTTTTACAGAAAAGAACCCTCTGCAAGGTCTTCAGCCACATGGTATTGTTTTACCCAGTGACCTCTGATGGACTCAGGGGAAAAAAAATCAGGTGTCCCAACGTCTCTGAAAATTAAGTCATTTCTCCAAGTGCCAAAGATGGACTTGTACTGATACCACATTATTCTGCATGAAAGTTAGGCAATTAAACACCATAGCTAATATTTTATTCCTTCAGATTCCAAAAGGAGGAAACTGCTGTTGTTTTAACCTAAACACAAGATCACCTTTTGTCATGGGTTTAATTGGAACATCTTCCACCTCCTAGGGCTGCTGGTTGAATCTCTATCCTGCTACTGCAGACAAGTCACAAAATCTCACTATTCATGGGAAAATAAGTGACCCTGCCCCTTGCAAAGCTCAGCATCTCTGTTAAGGCTGAAGTGCACTATCTTTGTGCCATGACAAGGCTGCCTCTTGGCACCTCTGCTTACCCAGAGCTGTCAAACCAAAATTACAGCAAGTAGAAAAACCCAAAGCACTTCAGGATTGACTATTTACTTTTGATTCTGCACTGCGCAGTCTGACTCCAATACATTCGGGTATCACAATTGCAATTTCTGAAGCTATTTACCTTGAAAAGTTTGTATTACAGTGCTAGTGGTGATATATATGAAAATAAAATATTGACTCAGTTGTGGGATTCACTCCTCAGCTTCAGGAAGAGGTTTGCCTAAAAAGAGACAGAGGTTTTCACAGACCTAGAAGAGTGCCATTATAGTTCAGGGAAATAAATATGAATCCTTTGCCTGCATGGAATTATTCTGCACCATGTAAGATATTTTCTCCAGCCCATGGACTCCCCACAAAGGCAATGCTGCCATGTTGCAAGTGAACAGACAAACAATAAAATAATTGTATGGGACTGTTGGGAGTCCTTATAAATACTTTTATTTTGCCATTGTTTGGAATTCACTTGACAGCTGAGGAATTTGGGCCATGGGATAGAATTAAACAAATATGAACTTCATTAATAAATGAGCTGTAAAATTGGTGCCATACAAAACAATAATGCATAACCTTAACACATGGGTTTAGTGCACTCTCAGCCTCACACTCACCCTGTTGCTCTGTCCTGATTCTGCTTAAAGCCTTTCTATCACACTATTATAAAGAATCCAGTTCTCAGGACACATAAAAGAAAATAATTTCTACCCCATAATTTGTAAGCAAGTTAAAAAAAAAAAGATCATTTAATGCATGTTATAATTTCAAATTATTTTATAAAGTATATTTTAAAATCAGTAAGTTTGCAAGTAATAAATTAGGAATATCTGTGAGCCTTGCTTAATGGAAAAGTAATGATTTGGTTGATAATACACCTAAACATGAATTTCATGTGTGAGTACACTTGTTCATATTCCGTATTTGTTCATTGCTTAAGAGGTTTCACAGTCATTCTCACATGGATTTTTTCAGCATCATCTTCTAAGCATTAGATGACTCTGCCCCTTTTTTTGCTAAAATACTGGATGTCAAGAGCAGGTTTCTATTCTCTATGAGACATTTCATAAATCATCTTTTAATTTTTCCTAGGATAAATTAAGCAGTATGATATTTTAATTGGTTGATATAAATCATATTTTCCAGAGTGTGCATCACCAACCAAGTAAATCCAGAACAGTTCCCTGTGACATTTTCCCCCTTGATTTAAAAATACACATTGCAGCCACTTATTATCTTTTACCTACACAAAATCAAGATTAATGCATCCTTTTGTTTTCTTTTTCCTTATTTCACAAAAACAGTCTTTTCTTCTACTATCTCTCACAGTTGCCTTATCTCACCTCAGCATCCCTCCAGTTCTAAGTCCTGATCTTATGTTTCTCTCTTTCCCTGTCCCATGGCACTGTTCCATTACTCCTCCTTTTGTTCCTCTCAATTTCTCTTTTCTCCTTAGCAAACAAACCCTGATCCTGACTACATCCCTTAATCAGCAGCCAATTTTTCATCACCTTAAATTATGTGCTTCTGTGTACCTTCAAACTTCTGATGACTGTCTGTAAATTTTAAGCTGCACAGTGACCTTTTCCTTTGTTCCTTTCTCCAGTGTGGCTTTGAATACTCACCTGAACTCCAGCACTGCTTCTCACATCACCACTGCTCTGGAAACCGACTGTTTAATGAGTCCCATCAAGTGACACTTATGCAGAAATTGTTTTTCCCAGCCTTGTCCACCCCAAGGTAATGTGTCACCCAGCTGCTGAGGGCAATCTTTTTGTGATTTCTACCATTAAGGTTCACCCTCACTTCTCTCTGTTATCATCAGTTCTTCCCAGGACTGCATTTAAAGAAGGCAAAAAGATTTCCCTCTGTTCCTCATAAATTTCCCCAGATGTTTTCCTGTTTAGTTATTCAACTCTGAGGGCTTCTTCAACTTTAAACTAATCAGCCTGCCTCCTCACTTAGCCCTAATGGAGAACAGGACAGAAGCTGTCAGTCCCAGGCAGAATCCTCACTCTTTCTCCAGCTGAGAATCCCCGTCCTGTTCCCCACGGAGACATCCCAGAGAGAGAGCACACTGCAAGCTGCAGCCAAACCCATTTCCCACGTGCTGCACTCTTTCCTCCATAACAAAAAAGAAATATGTATATTTACCCCTCTGTTCTATCCATTGAACAGGTCACAAGAAGACTTCTAGGATGAAGCCTTATTTGCTTCTCCTGTCACAATTCTGCTGCAATAAGCAGAATTGCAAGCAGGCAGCTAACGTTGTGGAGGGAGTACAGACCTTTAGGTACATTAGGAAATAATGCTTTGTATGACTTGGATGGATCTTTAACAACTTCTGAAAAATACGTCTAAAGGAATTATATTATTATTGCTAAATTAATTTTAGTGAAATGCTTCTGGAGACCATGCTTCAGGAATTTCTATAAGTTATATTTATCCCACCAGTGAGGATTATCTGACTTTTTATAAGCTAATCCTCTTGAGTGCTATGTCTCAATCCTATGAGAAAGCATGTAATATTTTACATTACAAGTGTTTCAATTTTATCTTCATTAATTTCCACTTTAAACACAAATAAGAATTTCCAAACAAGGGCAGACAGCAATCCAGATGCAACATTCATAGGTTTTGGTATTTTCCATTATCATGCAATAGCATCAAGTATTTTTGAACAATTCCTTTGTTTTCACTCTTATTCCCATTGCCTCTTATTTCACAGGCCATCCCCATTTTTTCATGTCTTGGCAAGTATCAGCTGCAAGAGTGATTCACCTTCTGATGATTTTTTTGGTCTCACTAGAACAATCAAGGGAAGCGAAAGGAATGCTTTAGTATTTATATTGAATTGTGTTTATACAGGTGGCCAAATTCTGTCCTTAACATGGGTGCACAGCTCCTCCTGGGAACCCAGGAGACTGGTTTCATGTGAAGGTATTATGCCCTTAATTCAGTGATCTTTTTTGCCTTGCACAAGGAAATGAATACTTTTATGACTACAAAATGAAGTAGGAGATAGTTCCTCATTTCAGTGAACTCATACAGCAGCTATGGATCAGCTCTAAATGTATAGTTGATACTCATTTAAAAGCCACAATTAGGACCTGATACTGAACTTTGAAAAATCATGGTGCCTTTATAAGGATGCACAGAATTATCTGCCTTGGTAATCTTTCCAACGCATACATTTGCAAATAGGAAACATTACAGCTTTTAACATTCTGATGATTGTCATAATATAACAGTAATTTTCCTTGGATAGGCTGAAGATACTTAAAAAAGGATCACAAGAGTGAGTAAGCGGTAAGGCAGACCATAAGGCAGTCACTGGATTTCAGAAAGGAGTGATATTACACACAGAGTGTTTGAACTGGAATCCTCCTGAAGTTGTTAGTGGTGAGTCAATAGAAAGTCTGACAGACCTGGATCATACAGGTGAGGGAGAAATGACACTTCTATGCCTCATTGGTTTTTTACTGGGTAGAGCAGAAGAGCCATAGCTTTGCACTTGATGAGCATCCACCACTTCTGGTGTGATTCTCCACCCTTTTTTCTCTCTCAAACTGCGCCATGATTCTTGAGACAAAGAAGAATCTTTATACAGTCAGGTGTGCATGATTTTTGTGCTCTGCTTAAGTCTCACTACTATAATTGCAAGGCTTAAGGGGCATTTAAATCACACATAGAATTCTGTCAGCCTTCCACAGGCAAGTGACTTTCAAGAAAGAAAACAACTACTGAAAAGGACATGCATCCCATTACATGTCCCTTCTACTAATTACAGTATGTTTAGAATTTCAGTGGTTCCCTTGTATCCAGGTGCCAAACTCAGCAATGGACACCAAGGGACGACATGTCAAAACCCAGGTTGGGGCACAGCACTGAAAGTCAGGGGTGAGGATGCTGAAAGCCACAGAGGAGCAAAGTAACACTGCTGGACATGTCTCACTACCGAATTCTATAGACAGGTGTTTCTGTTCATTTATAATGCTGTAATGGCTGTTTATCTACCTTATAAAGGTTTAAAAGGCAATGCCATTATCTGTTTACATCATACAATAACATCATTTATTTCTGAAGAATTCATCTGTCTTGGGTGAAAACTTAAGTATTTCCTCTAGAAGCTTCTCAGCATATTTCTCTTCAGAGACTCTTTTCTTCTCGCGAAATTGCAGATGAAGATCTGAGAGAAATGGAGCAATTTTCTCTTCCCCAACTTGAGCAGCATTGCAAAGAGCCCATCCTCATCAGAATAGGAAAATGTTCCAATTGCATCTGCAGCTCTAGCTGCTCCCTACACCACTGCTTTTCACAGGGAGAGACAAATCCTCCCGGTGTTCCTGAGCAATACATTTTGCATTTGGAGCTCTGACTTGGCTGACACTTTGTAAAATATATATATATATATTCAGAGTCAGACAGCTCCCTGGTGACTATTACACAGCTGCAGATGCTGAAGGGCACAAATTATTCCTGCAAAGGTCAGCATTACCTTACACCAAAAAATTGTCTTCCTGACCATTCATTCTTTCTTGACTTCCACTCTGTGAACAAGTGATGAATTTTTATGATTTCACCACCAACCCTTGGTCATGTTATGTACCTCTTGGGAAGAAGAAGTGAGGAGGTGGAAAGAGATCCCCAACCGCATATTGACACCTAAAGATGTGTCCTTTTTGTTTCATAACATGACATTAAACCAGACAAGCCCAAGTTTCATTTGGAAGCTGTTACAGGACTTAATAACAGCCAGTGTAAGTGAGCCATGGAATGAATCTTATAAAAGGGATGGAAGGATGTATCCAGACAGCCCAAATTTAAACTCGTATTCAAAGTCTACTGTTTCCTACTGGCCAGTCAGTCCAGAAGGCACGGAGCCAAGCAGCAGATCTGAGACCTAAGTGGAAGTTAGTTAGGCAATTTTAATATCGCCCAGAGCTGCTTAGCAGTAAGTGAAATTCCCCAGGCGGAACCTGTGTGGAGGAGAGACATTCTGTTTCACGAAGGAATATGCTACTTTAAAATATGATTAAATTCAGATGTGGGATGAAAGACAGAAAAATTAGAAGTTCCTCATAACTTTCCTTTAACCAACTGAAATATTATATTCACCTACATTGAAAAATTTTAGTTTGGTTATTGCAATACCAAAAGCAGCTTAAATTTAAAAGATCTCCACTTCAAAAATGAAAGCTTATGCATCGCAAGCTTTGTTAGAATCTCTTCTTACTTTTTCCTTCTGCTCCATATTCTCCTTAAAACTGATATCATTGCATCAAATGTTTTTATTTCAACTGAAGTTGAAAATAAAAAATTGCTCCCTCAAAGATTTCCCTATTAGCTTTACCCACTTACTATTGCACACACTAATTTCTCCAAGAGAAAATGGAGTAACAAAGAATTGGCTGTTGTTTAATACTTTATTAAAAATACTCAGCCACTCTAATGCCAGAAGAGATGTAGAATGAAACAGAATTCACAGGCTGCAGGCAAGAACTTTCTCCCTTTTTGTCAGAGCAGGCAGCATGTAGAGTCTGGTCCTAATCAGATTAGGTTGTGCATATTTATAAACATCTGAAGACCATAAAGAAAGACTCCCAATTAAAAGATACTCTGGATTTACTTCTGCAAGAGTTGCAGAAAAACATGGTTATTAGCATTTCCATTAGAGGCTGGGTTTGGCATGAACCACTCTTGTTGAACTGGGCCCTCTGTAAACGCATTTTCTACCAGAACATACCCCTGTGTTCTTTTTAAATACATTGAAAAAACATGCCACATTTGATCTGGTTGTATGAAATTACACAATGACATATCCCTCCGTGGGATGTAACCCCATGTAATGTAGTGCACATTCAAGCAAAACTCTCTTTTCAATTATGGGCAGGAGTAAATTGCATATAGGAGTTTACCATGATTAACCACAAACTGGCAATAAGGCCTATTTTCTGTCTTTGGAGATTGCTACCAAGATAGCTAAGGCCTTCTCAAGCTTACTTTTTAAAGTAGTTAAAGATATAAAAGATACTTAAGATGAATCCATCCTCTGGATAAACATGTTGTGTGAAACACCCAAGCTATTTGGAATGGAGAATGAATCCAAGATGCTGGTTAGGTGTGGTCTGTTTGGTAAACAGTCTAACCCCGACTACAGTTTTTCATTAAAATGTTTAACTTCTTTTTTAGCCTGACCAGTTATTTCTCAATTAAGATCTTTGCTGCTGTTACCTCTTAACAATAACACAAGCCTGAACTCACGACCAGCAGCTGCCCACAATGTGTCTCTTACGGCTGAAATCACTTCATCATTTATTGTTCCAACACTAAATAAGGACAGGCTTTTTCCTAAAGAATTGATTTTTAAGGGCTCAGTATCAATCAGGTTTTTTTGCCTTTGATCCTCAGTAATCAGGGAGCTGAACATTTATGGAATTGAAAATGTAGCCCATTTAAAGATATTCCAGACACTCTGGTGCTCCCATGAACCACCTATTTGCTTTAGACAATCAGCAAACTTTTTATTAACGGGATGCTTTATCAGCATACAAGGCAAACTCCTGGCAGTGTTTCTCTGAGGCAGATCTAGAAAAGTAAGCACTCTAATTGGGCCATTTGCATTTTAATATTCCTGCAGCAGCTCTGATTAGCAATGCTGTGCTACAGCACAGGTGCTGAGCCTTCCCTGTGCAAAGTCTCCACTGTCACTTATGGCCCTTGGTCCCATCCCTGGTGCTGCAGTGGGTCCCTGAGCACATGCAGGAGTTCTGCCCAGCTCCAGGAACACCAAACTGCCTGCTGCAGGCCTGGCCACAATTTAATGCATGTCCACAGTTTAATTTTTGCCTGCTGGAGCATAACAGAGGTCTGATCCATCTGCAGATCACATCCTCACATTTCTGGGTTCGAGCATGGAAGAAATTCCAATTAATGTTTTTTTGTTACATTTTTTTTGTGGGTCAGTTTAGCAATGAATTCGATCCTTTAAAATAGTGCCTTTCCAAATCTATTTCTTGTTGTAAAGGGTACCTTTTCCAACTTCTCAGTCTTCTAGTTCCCATCACTTCCTATTTTACTTTATTAAATTACTTATAAAGTAATCTCCAGCCACTATAAAATATTGGCATAATTTAATCAAATGCAACCTGCCCTATGAGCAAGAACCAGGATCGCACAAAAGCAGCTGCATCTGTATCAGCATTTCACTTTGGAAGATGCACTTGGACTGTGCTGGGATGTGCTTAAGTAGTGAGAGGAGGAATATGGATGTATTTATCACCAGAATACAGAGGAAAATCCTACAGATGAAAGTTCCCACAGAAAATTTTTATGAAGTCTTACTTTAAAAATAAAAAAAAGCCTTGAACTGCTCATTTCCCCATTACTATTATTATTATTATTACTACTACTACTGGAATTACAGTCCTGGACATGCCTGAGGAAGGAAGCACATGATCATGCACAACACCTGCAGACTGCTATGTCAAACCGGATGGGAAAACCACCTGCTCACAACACAAAAAGGCTTTACTATCATATATTGTAAAACAAGATGCTGTAAGTGCCCTGGAGGAACTGCCTTTTCATTGCTGAGTCCTGTTATAACACTGTTCCTCATGTAATTCTCACTCAGGCTAATAAGATACGATTTCAAGTCATATCCAGGCTGTAATGAAAGTGGGAAAAGAACTTGAAGTAGTGCCACAAAGCTCCAGCGGTTTTGTGGACCTTAAGCCCTGTAGCTGGTTGTGTTGTAGAACATAACTCAGAATACAAGGAATGAATTAAAAAGACAATTCTTCAGGCCAGTTTTGATACAAGAATTGAGCAGAGTCTCAGGTACTGAAATAATTAAAATTTTAGTATTGACTTGAAATAGAATATGTGAATTACCCACCAAATATATATCTCTTATTATATTACTGAAAACATAAGAAAAACCTGCTACTTTTCAAAACAGCAATCACTGTCTAAGAAGTTCACAGAAAATCAGCAGAAAGGTGATTGTTCTCTGCCCCAGTCTCTTCTCAGCAGAATACCAAGAACATAAATCAGTGTCCATAAATCTAACCCTTTTCCTGAGATGAACCTCATCAATAACAAAAATAGAGCTTCATCCTTGGTTTTATCCCCATGGGCATCTCCGGTGCCTCTCCAGCATCTCTCCGTAACCTGTGGATTCACAGCAATAACTCCCATTTCCTTTATATTCAATGGAATAAATAGGTCAAAGAAAGCCTGGTAATTTTCTGCAGGATTCCCCAGGCAGTGGTGGGATGGGTTTGCCATCCGGTGGCTTTCTGCATTAGTCAGGTGTATGTACTGGGCGTATTTCAGAGACATGTAACTACCTTAGAGTGAAGACATATCAGAAGATAATGAATCCTCCCAGAGGAGGCTAGTTTGGAGATTTAGAAGCAAATTCTTATGACTGAATCATCATTGTTCAATTGTTCTCTATTAAAAATAATTTTATTATGTAAACAATTAAGTACAATTATACGGATTTAGAAAGCTTTTAGTCCAACTTGCTCTTGCAGTGACATGCTATAATATACCTTAACACCACTTCTGACAAGACTGTACCTAGACAAAGACTTTTCTTCAGTTACTATAATCCTTTGGGTCTGTTCCTGTGGTGCCACCACAACATCTGAATTGTCATGAAATCTGGTGGGATACATGAGCAGAGAGCAAGGATGTGTCAGAAACATCACCTGTCTTCTGGTTTTCCAGTCCTACATCTGAAAGAACAATGTCAAACACAGAGGGTCCTCTGGAAGACACGATGGAGGCAGCACCCAGTCTGACATGGGACTGAGTTGTTCCCCCCAGGCTGACCATGATCATCAGCCTTCCATCTAGAGAGAAATCTCTTCATTCAAAAACCTGAACTCTGCTCAATTTTCCTTCATAGAGCAAAGAACAAAACCAATGAGTGTTATGGTCCCCATTTTAGCTGTCTGGTATCAGCCACACAGGAAGCTGAATGAATGTGCACTTGCACGGGCACTCACACTGATCCCATTTCTTGGGACCTAGGACTGGTCTCACTTGCCAGTTTGACAGCTCTGTGTTTCTCCTCTTGCAGTCTGGAGCACTTCCTAAAAATTTATTCAAATAGCTCTATGATGGCACAAATATTTCAGTGACTAAAATAAAGTATTTTCATAAGTACTTCCAGACTGAAGGCTAAAAGTTCTTTTCTTAAAAAAGTATTCTACCTCCACCTATATTAGTTTCTGTACCTTCGTTCTGGAGAAAGGGGGGGGAAAAAGCCAGCTAACAAAAGAATGTCACATCTGTGTAAGTTACTAAACTAACTTTGAGATAAGCCCTCCAGAGGACAGCAGCTGCTTTCTCTACCCTCTCTTTATATTTAATATAATTGTGTGTCATCTTAACAGCTGTATTCACCACAGATTCCTGTGAGTCTTCTGGGTCATTCATTTTCTAAAAGCATAACCCAGAACTGCACACTCAGGGTGTTAATGCTTATATGCAGTCACCCTGGCTTGACTCACACACATAATGGCTCCTTGGGTGATTAGCAGTTTTCATCATCAGGTCCTACATAACTTAAAAAAAAAAAAAAGGAAAACCTTAATGGCAATAAAAATATTAGGAGTCAGCTATTTCATACTAATGACTTGTTAATGTAACATTATTGCTGGTGCTTTAAGTACTGTTGTCCTTAAATGCTGCACTGCATTCATGAAGGACTTGGGTAAAAAAGAGAGTATGGTGCTGAGACTTATTGCATTAAGAGATCGGTTTAACAGATTGTTTAGTTTTGGTAATATAATTTGACATCTAAACATAAGCTGAGAGGGATCTCCCACAAAACCTTTGATAATATGATTCATTGTCAAATGTTTGTTTTGCCTATCTGGTACTCATTAATTAATTCTTTTTAATATATCTTGGATTTACTGATTTGGAAAAAGAGAATTATTCTTATTGATGTTGCTAAAATATCCAGGTGGCTTGAATTTCACCAACTAGATGGTATAATCTAGCACATTTGTGTAGACCTAATCAAATCTCTACTAACAGATGTGAAGAGCCCAGCATGGGAGCAAATGTTTGTGTCTATATGATAATTAAATTACCTCAATAAAGAGAATAAATGAACAATGATGACTATAGTTTTTTTAAACCTAGGTTATCTTCCTCATGCACAGCCTCTATTAACCCCTTTAGCAATCAGCAAAATTTCAAGTTTTTCAGAATGAACCATAGTGTTCAGGTAGTGCCTTTGATTAAATCTGCCAACCAGGCAATATGACTAAATTGCTAAAGAATTCCTATGCATCCCTGTTAATGGAATCAAATAATATTAAGTTCTGCATTAAAGACATGCAGTGTATAGTGTATTTCATTTCACAGAAAGAGTTGTGACACATCAGTCTGCATTTTAGTTCTTCTTTCAACTTCTTGTTCTTGGGGAATTGCTTTGATTCCTATCACAGCATTCTTAAACATCTTTTCCAAACTTTAAATGTGCTCAGATGTGTTAACAAACAGGCTTGTGTCCTTCATACAAGCTGTATGTAGCCGTGTGGGCATTTCCTTTAGCCCCAGTAAGCACTAGAGTGAACCACATTCTGCTAAGCATCCTCAAAATCTGACCCTCTAAATACAGTTTGCAATACAACCAGACAACTTCATTTCAATGGCTATAAAGTACAACAGAAACTTCTATTGTAATCCATTACTGAATATTCATTTCCCTATAATTCACTTTAGGGAGACTTCTAAAAACAAACTTCATGAGATAAAAAGGTATTTTAAACCTATCTTTGTTTTAAAGGTGGCCTTGTGGAAACGAGGTGCTTCCACACGAAAGGGAAGCCAGCCCTCAGCAGCAGCAGTGCTTCCATATCATCAAGCAGGCTGAGCTGCAGCTGGAGTTCAAATCACTTCTGCCCATGTTTTTGCTACAAACAGGGGAACAGTTCTTTCTCTGTTCCCTCCACGGCGTGCTCTGACCTTGCTGGAGGCTAAGTAATGTCACCAGCTGCATGTGTAACATGGTCATTGGTGATGAAAAGTGAACCAGTGTAGCTCGCCTAGGGATGCAACCCCTTTTAACATATCTAACATTCTTGCAGGTGTGGTGGCTTTATTTGTGTGTTTTACTGTGTTTGTTTATTTGCCTGACTAACTCATGTCCTCCTGCCCACTGCAGATAGAGCCTTCTTATTTGACATTCCTGAAACTTGGACTGTTTAGGATATAGATTGTTTCCAGTCTCAGGATGTAAAAGACATGGGATAGAAGTAAGAGAGATTAGGGCTCTTTTCCTCAAAGTTAAACAACTGGATTGGTTTTCAAGCAATGGGGCCTTGAAACAGCTAAATAAAAATAGTCCTGTACTTACAAGGAACTCACATATCGTATTTCTAGAAGATCTGTCTGAGAAGCCAATATGACCAGCAGCACTTGGGAATAGCCCAAATACATAAAACAATTACCTCCTGGTGTCATAAAGAGATCTTTAGTCAGCTGAAGTGAGGTAGCAGCCGGGCTGGAGTAATTTGGGAGGCTAATTATATCCTCTTTGTATTTAAATGAATCTTTCTACTGAGCCTTCTGTATTGTGGGAGAGTAATAAAGTCCAGAAATGGGCCAGTCCCTCCCATCTCAATAAATCCCAAACCACAGACCATTTCTGAGAAGACATATAAAGAGAAGATGGCTTTTACTGGTCTTCATTGCATGCACAGAACAGCAGTGCAGCTGGAGCTTGGTGGAAAAGGGGCAAAAGCTTCACAAAAAAAAACCCCAGAAATTGAAACAAACAAGTTCCCTTTTAGGAGTCCCAGACAAAAACATTTTCCAGTTATTCACATCCACATTGAAGTTCACATCTTCTGTGGAATGTACACATACAAACTCTATCAGCCAATTTCACTCGTTTTCAACTTGTTCAGCTGTAAGAGGAATATATCAGCAACTATTTCCCTATTTCCTCCTTGTCTACTTATTCAAAGCAGGGCCTTTGCCTCGTGATCTTCCCTGGCTTCATGTCCAGAGACATAGCTAAGCACCAGAAATTACCTGTGAAAATGAACCATGAAATCAAAAGTCTTGCAATAGGGAATAGGAAGAAGAGCTACAAATGTGTTTGTGTCACGAGCACAGCTACTACAACTATTTGTTCTTATGGGAGTAAAGAAGATAAAGCGTTGGTGTGGTTGGGTTTGGTTTAGTTTTGCCCCTTCTTGGTGGATGTAACTGTTTTTTGGATTGTCTGTGTACTCCATGCCGCTGCCACCAGCACAAACACTGCACTGCCATCTGCACCCAAACATCTCCTGCACTGTACGGGGTCGCCAGCTCGTTACCTGTGCTGACTGGAGAAGGAAATAAGATTGGAATCTATTCATTTGTCATCTAAACCTCACTCAGCCTACCAGGTCTTGGATTTCTCTCTTCCACATGCCAGGTCAACGACACTTGTGGAGCTCTGTTTTGGCATGGGAGTTCGCTGAGGCAGTGTCTACACTTCCTTTACTCCTATTTCTGCCTCCTCCTTCATAGCCTTGGCACTGAGACTGTCCCAGGTCCCCTCCTGAAGGACCATGTCAATGAAGAGCAGAACAAAACAAACAGGGTCACAGGGGCTGGAAGGGCCCAAGGAGTATGATATCCCAGGAATGGTGTCTCCAGCTGCATTCCAACCAAAGATCCAGACAAGATTTGGGGCTGGAAGGAAACCCAGGCTTAGTAGAAAGGGTGCTGGGATGGGCTCCAAAAAGGTCCCAAGATGTAGAAGTGAATTTTGGGGCATAACTGAAGCTGAGACTCAGCTTCACATCAGACACAAGGTCTCTCTTGAGACATCAACTGCCTTCCTGTCCCTCTGCAGTCATTTCAGTGGCTTGCTTGAAATATCTCAAAGGTTTTCATCTTTTCACTTCCATCCTGTCTACTTTCATACAGCTTTTAGTTGTTGCAAAGACTTAGAAACATTCTCAGAATGAAAAATAACTTCTGCTTTTCCCCCCTTTACTCTGCTAAGAGTTCTCCATGAGTCACTCTGTGTTTTCCTTAACCACCCTTCAAAGTTCCTCATTGTGCAACCAGGTTTTAGCCCAGTTTTTCATAAACACGGCTGAGTTACACAAGTGGGATTTTTTTTTAAGTGGAAACAGGCTCAGTAATTTGTAAATATGCTTTGGTTGAAAAGGAGTTAAAAATACAGTCAAAGAGACTTTGCTTCCCTCCTTTCTCCCATGGTTCATGACCTTTGCTTTTTTCAACTTCCTCAATTTAGTTTCAGTAAATTGTCACAGAATGGCACAACACCTGCCTTGGGTACTTGAGAAATTGACTTTTCCTGCAAATTACCCTGATCAGTGACCTTGTCTGGCTACTAAAGGGGTTTGCAGAAGCAGCATAGCTTTATGTGTGGCCATCTTCCATCTCCTGATTGGTATTTAGCTCTTTGAAGTTCACTTATCTCCTTAATGTGCAGCTACCTTTTTGGGGGGGGGTGGAAAAAGGGGAAGTAAATGGAAAGGAAAAGGGAAAGACAAAGGCAAAAAAAAAGAAAGAGGAAAAAAATGATAAAGAAAAAAAGCCATGATATACTTGTCATCTTTGAAACCAGAATCCTAGCGGTAAGACAAAGTATATTCCATCCTGGAAGGCGAACAGCCAAATGTAAGCCGAAAGGCTCCACTGATTCCCCTTTCCAGAAAAATGTCTAGGATTTCTTTTTCTCTTTAGCTGTTAAATGTTCAGATACTGGCTGACATCATTGCAGTGGAGTGGTGTTTACTAAAAATGATTTAACAAGGCTGACCTTCCTTTTCTTTCCTTTTCTTACCTTTTCTTCTTTTATTTTTAATCTGTTGTAAAGAGTCACTACTCTGAGGAAAAGGCAAATATCTGCTCCTCCACATACTGCACAAGTGTTGGGGCAGAGGTTACTTCTGGACACCTAAAAGGTAGAATTCTTTTTCTATGCAGAAGCTTTGATTTCACAGTGACATGTAAAGGGGTTATTTGTTTAATTAATTATTAATTGTTCTGGTGGCTAACAGGTGCCAGGTCTCAAGTGCAGTCCCTGGGGCAAGCAGCCCAAGGGGAAGTGTGATTCACAGCAACCTTGAGCAAATTGGCCCAGGAGAAAGTTCTGGAGCTACTTCCCACGTCCTTGTCAAATATCAAAGAAAAACAGTTAAAATGTAAACTTATATTAAGCATTGTACTTAATTCTGACAAGCTTTTAGGATCGAATTGCAGACTTTAGTCAACAAAGGGGAATTAGGCCAGGCCTTCCATGGAGGGGAGGGTGGGACAGCTGTTGGAGAGCCACATACATAGCTCTCATCTTATTTTTCACATCTGCTCTGTTTAATTTAACTAAGCACTTTGAGTCACAACTTGTGGCTGAAAACTCGAATCCTATTTTACCTAGGACTCAAGCCGATATTCTAGATCTTAGAAGGAAATTAAAAAATGCCTAAAAGATTACATTATCTAATAAATTTCCCCCGTCCCACTCTCTTTATTTTTGCAACTGGTGAAGATTTATTGCTTAATTGCAATTTAGGAAAAATTTTAATGCCATCAAATGCAAATTCTGTTTGCATGTGTGGGAGGATTTTTAATTCTTTCCTTCTTTTCCCTTTGTCTCTAAAAAATGGTCTAACTGAAAAAAGCACCCATAAAAATAAGTTTTGAGTAAATTAAAAATAGCAGAGAACTGTTTTCTTTATTTATATTGCTGTCCTTACCCTGTGTTGCCTGATCCCCTCTCAAGATTTGTGATTTTAACCTTCTAACATCTTTCTGAACTGCGGAAATATTACCCTTGTTTTAGAGAAGGGAAATTAAGACAGAGGGACAATAACCTGAGCGGTCCATGGACACACTGTGTATTTGGATCAGAAATGATTTTCGACCTGCTGCATCCCAGAAGGGGATGATCAGAGCTGTGTGAACAAACAGGTTTCATCATTCCTCGTACAAGATTCACACCAGCTCTGTGGCAGCACAGAAGGAGCACTACAAGAGCATCACGACAGTGGGGTGTGCTGCTCCATCTGGTCCCTCCTGGCCCCTCACCTCTGCCACCCAGGAAGCTGCTGGGGTGCTGCAGGCTCTGCTGCTGGCACTGGTTCTCCCCCTGATCCCTCCCTTCCTCCAAAGGTTGTGGCTGTTGTACCCACTGCCCCTCACCAGCCTCGGGCTGTATCTTATCTTTGTTAGGGCTGGACATAGCTCGGACTGGACAGAGGCCCCCAGTGTTACAGCTAATGGAGGCTAATGAGAATAACAAACCACAGTGACACGGGGCTCCTCTGCTATTAGAGAGGGCAGAGGGATGAAAGAGGATAAGGGAAGAGAGTCCAAAAGCCTGATACATTTAGATCACGGGGATTTAGCAGTGATCTCCCTTGCCCTGGGGTCAGGCATGGCACGTGAGTCACCCATGATCTCTGTCACTGCCAGTGGGACTGAACCAGCCTGGAATCCATGTCCAGCACTGCAGTTCTGGCACCTGAGCACAGCATGGGGATGCCAGGACTGTGATGACATTCCCCACTGGTCACAGTCTTTATGCTGTTTTTAAAAACTGGATGTGTAGCTTAGATCAATAAGTTGCTGGTTTGACCAGATTGTAAAGCCAACAAACCTCAGTATGAGCCCAGGCTCAGGACAGAACTTTGCTTCACAAGCAGCTGGGTTTGAGAGACAATCGTTTGTAGTTCCTCACTGTCTCCCAACAGAGATCAGCTGTTCAGAAAATCAGTACCCAACACCATGTTTCACCATAATTTAAAACAATTAAAACACAAATCACATCTTGAATCTGTTAACTTTCAGATAAGTATAATTAGACCCCAAAATGCTTTAAGTAGTGTTTACACATTTATTTACCAAAAGACAATTATTAAAACAAAGAAACATTTCCAGCTATTTGATAGAAAGATAGGAGAAAATGTAATTAATCACCATTACAGTATGCAGCCCTTTATTGTTCAATGGCATGTCTCTGTGGGAACTGCTGGCTCTGACACCACTCTTGTCTCTGGGACTTGGTCTGGGAGGAAAAGGAAGGTGGTGGCTGTGCACTGATGTGGAATTACACCCAACATGTCCCGAAAAAATGTGGCTGTTGCAACCCTTGCCCAGGAGAGGCCCAGGAGAGGTGCCAGTCAGGGACCACAGCAGGGTGCAGGGGAAGGGTCCCAGAAATTTGGGTCCCTGCCCAGTGGATCTGTGCAGAGCTGCAGAAATCTGCCCCTTCTAACTGTTAGATAGACAAGGAAAGTCTGTTCCTTGGCCCCATACTGACAAACAGGAGAGACCAAAAGGACTCAGTGCAAATAAATCTGGTGGAAAGCAGAAGAAATTATACTTGTCAATAGAATTACACCAGTGAGGGAAGAAGAAAGAAGCCCTATATCCTTAAGCTATTAGACTCTCCAAAGCACAATACAACAACGTTACATTTTGTAGGATAAGAGAGTTTTTTATTCCAACATGATGTGAAGTAGCTTTGCTTGAAAGATTTCTTCTGCGTTTTCAAAAATCATTCTGGTTTCCCAGAGGGAAAATGGGGATTACACCAGTAAACCCTGAGCAAGCATGCCCATTGCAGGAACATTTCTTTAGTACAGAAACAACACTGGTGATTTCTTTAATTACAGCAACTCAGAAAATTACTTTTCTCAGAAAGCATTATGGAGCTGAATGAGCTGCTGTAAGGCAGGAACCTTCGTAAATTTTGGGTTTATCCTCCAAAGTACTTGTGAAGGATCTCCACAACTTCCTCCACTGTTCAGAAACAACATGCAAAAAAATTTGTGCTCTAAAGTTCAGATTTAAACTTCTTAAATTAATTGGATTCCAAAGGTAGAAAATTCAATTTTTTAAAAAAATTGGCTATTTTCATCAACCACTGCATCTAAGTTCTTTCTTCAGCTGCAGCAGTGCAGGCCTTACAAAATACTCTGTCCAAAACAAGGCTATAAAATTGCAATATACATGGCAATAATATTTTTCTAATCTCTATAAACTTCTGTTGGATTAGAACAGGATACACCCCCAAATCTATGGATAACTGTGGTCCCTGAGATACCCTTCTACATTTTGCAAGGTCAAGTACTAGAAAGAGCAGTGATTCTTGTCAAAATTCTATCCTGAAGGATTACATTTAATGTACCCAATTTCTTCTGTCAGCCCAGCCTTCCTTCAGTCCCACTCCCCTTTGCCATGGGATTAAAACCTGTGTGTCAATGTGCTGTAGGTACAGATTGCACCAGAGGACCTGTGCAGTCTTTTAGACCAGGAGGCATGAAAATGTCTGTTGTGTTTCACAAGGTTCTGACTTGCACATGGATGGTTTTCTTTCTGGAAATAAATTTCACCTCTTTTTTTTTTTTTTTCATTGCTTCTCAAGATCTGTAATGACCAATCTTCGCGAACGAAGATTTGGGAAGGGCTCACCCCACATGAGTGTGCTCTCCGAGCCTGCGCAGTGGATTTTTTAGGTGAGGCTCAGCGTGCGCAGAACTGGCCCCACCGTTTAAGTCCTGAGGTTCATTTGCCACGGCCGAGCAAGCTTGGACAGTGACAGTGAAGTCTCCTTAGGACTATCTACAGCACTCGGTTCTAACCAGGGCTGACTCTGCTGAGCATCCGAGATCTGACGGGATCGGATGGCAGGGAGGCATTGAACTGCCGGGGACAGGTCTGTACTGAGACTTGAACTTGCGACCTTGGGAGTCAGAGACCAGAGTGCTCTCCACTACACCACGGGACCACCCTTTCTCAAGATCTAGTCTTTAGTCTTATGCCTCACAACACACCAGTTAGTCTTGCATCTCCATCAAAAACCTCCTTATGAGCTACAAATCACCCTTAAAACTCAACAGCACCCAAGACAACTGACACATTGGTATAGAAAACTTTATGATTCAGGAAAAACTCTTTAGGATTGTTTAACCTGAGAGACAAAATGTATCTGTAAGTCTTTATTGAAAAACAGATACGTGGTCTGGAAGTATAAGACTTACTAATGCTCTGGAATGAATAAAACTAATTTATCTAGCTGATAAATTGATAAGACAACCACCTGAGCAGCCAGAGTGGGGTATCAGGGTCTGCACAGAATGGAGCTCTCACTGTGAGCACTTCCACTCTATGTCAGTGTAATGAAAAAAAGGAAACCATAGATAAAAGATTTGGCCCATCCTCCACTTCAGCAAGTGGTAAATGAGCTGGTACTCGTTAGACAAAACAGGAGGAAGAACTGAAATGCATTAGTAGTATTTGATGTGAAAAGTTTGATATAATAAAAAATTATGCTTTTTGTCATACAAATGCAGCTTTCCATAAACAGCCTCAAGAATAGGAAGCACATTGTTCAGATTTCCTGCTTTTCCTGGGTTTAGATGATCTGGTATTGCTTTTTATTAAACCCAAAAGATTATTCTTAGAAGTACAAGCTATTTTCACGCATAAGTAGTAAAGAAGAGGGCCCCCACATATTCAGTGCCTGGAAGGAGATGCAGTAAAACATGAACTACATTAATTCCAAATACTGTTCCAAAATTATTGATGTTACATTGCCACAGAGTTCTTTTCACTTACTCGAACATCTTAATCACTAAACTAATTGAGGACTTAAGTCCTTCCCATTTTGTCAGTTCTTTCATCCTCAAGAAACACATTTCTGTAGCTGTGAATCACCCAAGCCTGAGCATTTTATTAAATACATCACTTGTGGAGTCTACAATTCATTTATAGCTCTCATTCTTCTTTTCCCTTTTCCTTTTAAAGTCAGACTATCCTTACTCATTTCTCTGTAACTATTTTTAATTTGCTTTTTCTGACTTGGAACAGAAAGCATTAAAACATGAAATCCCCAGACATTGCTGTAACATCACCTCTGAGAAGAAAAAACAACAAATAAAAACAAAATCTGGCATGATCCAAGAAGCATTTAGAATTTGTGGTAAGGAGTACTTGTTGAGTGAGGAGAAATATAAAGCAACACATGATTGAAAATATGTTGAATTTGCAGTCCTATGTACTTGTCTTCTGCTCTGATGCAGACCATGCTGCTAATTTTACCTATTTTAAGCAAAACATGAATATTCTGTCTGTCTAGCACTTGCTGACTTAGTTTTAATGGGTCCAGGATCTCTCACTTTCCCTTGTGCTTTATTATACTTGATTCCAAGATATATATATATATATATATATGTATATGAAGGGACTACTCACTAAAATGAAGAGGAGTATTTGACTCTCTGTTTCTGCTCCTCCCAGGACAGAGGACCTTTTCCATGCCCCTCCCACAGGTAGTCACATATTCTCAATTAACCCATCACACTAAGGATGACGCCCCTCACTATGCATGGGTCAACTTTGAGCTTGATGTATTCACTGCTGACCAGGAAACCTCAGCACAAAGATAGCAGGGGTCTACAGAGTTAGCACAGTAGTGCTGAGAAGCATTTCAGAATCCAACACAATCTTGTAAAAGTGTTCTCTTGACACATTTCTAGGTATTTGTTCTGTAGCACAGAAATCCCCTTGATTTTCACGTATGAAAAATTGCTTCCTTTTCCACAGCCTGGTATATTGGTAATAACATGATAACTGGCACTCAGCTTGAATTTTTGCCACTACATCTCAGCTATGTGTCAGTGTACAGCAGACATTCCTCTGGAATTCCACTGCTGGAGATGCTATTCATTCCCTCTGGTGGGGATATGTACATAAAGTGTTATATAGGATGAGCTGAACTTGGAAAGAAATGGAATGAGAAGGTAAATAAATAAAAACTAGCCATAGAGATAAATGGGTAGAGTGAGGCATGTCAGGAAACTGAGCTATAGTTCCTGTTGAAGAGAACTCGCACTCAGTATGAGCCTTCAGTCTGAAGCTGTAAGCCCTGTTGATCTTCCCTGGCTTTGAGCACAAGTATTATTACAACTGAAAATGCACTTGAACAGTTGGACTTGCACACAGAGAGATTTGGAGGACACTCCAGAAATTATCAGCTTTGGGATTTTACTAAGATCTCAAAGGTGAGCTGAAAAGAGAGGATTTTTGTCTGCCCAGAGGAAAGTACTATGTCTAAGTGTTGTTTTGGCAATCAGTTATTACCACTGTAAAGCTCACCTGGCAGCTGGATCCTCTCATACCTGTAACTACACCCCTATAAGGAACAACTGTGTTGCAAAATCCCTTGCAAAAACACACCAGACAGGAAAAATAAGCTTTGCTATATTTTTACGTATGGGGAGCAGAAGCACAACCTTCAGCAGTGGGTGAGCCTCTGAATATACCTATTTGCTAAGATTTTTTTATAGAGACCCCCTCACATCCCTGAAACCAGAATACAATGGACACAGAGACAATAAGCCAGGCAGCAGAAATACAGAAGCCATTCACGTGAGATGTGTTGCCATGTCACGAAGACACATCTGTGCAGACTCAGTGCAGTATTAGAGTGACTGCTCACTGGATTTGTGACAGAAGACTTAAAAAGCTAAAAATACTTCAGAAAATAAATTGCCAGGTATCCACTATACACCAGCTGCCCTCTCCAGAGGGCAGCCCCAAGCTGGTCACACCACAGGGTCAGTTGAACATCAGCAATGGTCTGTGTCTCCTTTGAATCCTTGTTCCAGGTCAGTCTGCCCTACAAATCCCACCTGCCCCTGCATAGGTGATGCTGAGCTCTGTAAAGAGGAGCTTGGCAGTTTTATCTCCCCAACATAGTTTTTTTGATGTCATGACAAGGCCAGATGAGGCACAGATTTCTAGGATAGATGGAGAGTGCTAGGGCTAGTCTGTCCTACATGAAAGCACACAGACTACCCACACCCTGCAAACGCTGATAGCACAGCCAAGGACGTTGCTGGGAGCAGACAATGTATGGCAAAGCAGCTCTCAGGAACGGGACTGCTCTCACTATGCACAAAGACACAGAGGGTCACTCTCAGTAGGCCCATTTTTTACTGGGTAAGGAAAATATGAGCCTTAATAACCTTTCTAGAATAAGAATGTTGCCCATAAAAAAACCTTCAGCCCAAATTATGCTGGAAACGGAGGCAGAACTTGGCCCATGTCTTCCAGAAAATAGCAAGAGCAACCTGCAAGGGCCTACGAGATGAGCCAGGGAACAGCCTATATTTTTACACAATGAACTTCATTCAAAATTCAGCTTCTTATTTTCCAAGTGAGAAACAAAGAGCAACATACTGGCCCTCTGGGCAGGGCTTTTTCTTTTTGCATTGTTTTTGTCACAGATCATTAAAATAATAGCTCTTACCAGACCGTTCTTAAAACCACAACATATTCTTATGCGTCACAACATATTCCTACTCCTTCCTCCCTTTTGTGACAGGTATTTAATTGAGCTAAAACTTTGTTTCTACTAGGATGCAAATTTGGAAAAACAAGATCGCTGTTGCCTCAGGCTTGGTTAGCTGAAGATAAAAAAGCAACACCTGTTTTAGGTATGGCCATGTTGAAATACAGGTATTCCTCAGGCAACATACCCATGGTAACCAACTGCAAAACTTGTCCTTCTTGTTTGCTTCCTGGAGTCTACAGCACAGATATGGATTGAGAAGTCTCTGTGTAACATGGATTTTTTATTTTTTTTTATAATATTGCCTTGTGAAATGTTGCTCATTATCATTTTTAATGTGACATAGAAGACAGCTTTCCATTTAGGTTGCCCGTTAGTCTGATTAATAACTTATTTTTATTTTACATTTTGTGTTTTATGCTGCCTGCAAGGCAAATATTATCAGTGTTTTCCTACAAGAAGTAAGACAATTCACAGAACACATTTTATGCCCTGAGATCAGAGAAATAAGTTTAGATTTATAATACCCAAGGATTGTGGCTTTTTATGAAGTGTATAAAAAGGGCATGTTTAATTATGTTTTGTTTATATCAGTGCTTTGTCTGCAAAAATGACATGAATTAGCATATTTTCCTATCATTGGCAGTTATTTCTAATGATTGATTAAATTTCTTAAGTGCAGAATGGATTAAATCGCAATTTCTTGCAAATAATTTGGGAAAGAAAAGATAGAACTAACTACCCAATTAAAGTGGGAGAGATCAGAGTCTGACTGCTCCAGGCAGAGTCCTGTCCATCTTTTATAACGACAACAACCAAAAAAACATCCTAAATGCTTATTTGAAGCTGAAGTGCTAAGTATGGAGAGCTAGACCCTAAAAGCTGTATTTTGCAACCTCTGGATGTATTCCCAGAGGCGGCCTGGCTGGAATGGTTTATCCTTTTTCTTCCAGCATCAGGTGTGTCCCATTCGGGTTCCTGCCCTCCTCTCGGTGGGGCAGGACCCCCCCGTGCGCCTTCATATGCCCGCAGTGCTGAGCTATGCTCGCAGCCACGGTAGCTTTTTAAAAAACCAAGGCATGGAACATTCAGAGGTGGCTGAAATCTTACACCAGCAAACGATGGTATGACTGGTATTGCCATCCTCGAAAACACGTTCCAAAATCGTCTTGGTGGGAAAAAATACGGCACGGGACCTGCAATGATGAGGGGAGGGTGATGCGCCAGCACGCGAGATCAAGAACTGCAGCATCATCCAACCCTCCCAAATCCTTTGCTTTGTTTCGGCCGGCCAGCATAACTGCAGGTCTGTTCGCCTGCACCTCATGGCTGTAAAAATGCAGTAAAAAATAATACTGGAAGAGTTTTACCAGGAGCGGGGAGAGCGTCGGGCTCGATTTGGGGCAGGAAAAGGCTTTCCAAGGGTGAGGAGCACACGCGGGTGCCAAACGCCATCTAGTGGTGGTGAGCGGCACTGCAGGCGCGGAGCCTCCGGCCGGCTCCGGGACCGCTCCTCCTTCCCCTTCTCTCGCCCCGCTGTGCCAAGCCCTGTTCCACCCGGCAGCCTTGGCGTGGGCTGTCCCACACAGCCTGGCACGCCCGGAAGCCTCCCCGAGCACCCCCGACAAACACCGGTACAAGCAACGAGGGCTGAAGGCGCAGAGTGTCTGTCCTGCCACGGCCAGGAAGGTCTCGCTCCCAAAGGTGGCTGTAGGATGCTCAGTGCCCCAGTGATAGTCTTTTGTGCAGAAAGCCCGAAGATTTGCTAAGACAACGTTGTTATTTCATTGTCCCTGCAAACCCTTTTGTACTGGGAAAGGAGGGAGTGACAGAAGACTCAATGTGAGCCAGTTAACTAAACTACTATTGTGGCTGAGTTTTACTTGAGCAATAATTTGACAAGGAGGCTTGCAAATTCTGGCTTGTTCTGCATGTGAATCAATATTTCTAGGGTCCAAACACAGCGTCAATTTGCATCCACAGGTCCTGTGCAAAAAGAATGTTAGAGGTGTTCATGGGCAGCTCTGCTCTGATTCCTGGTGGCAACTCAGGTGCAATACACAGGGCTGACTTGCACCAGGCATTAAACTCATATGGAGCTCAAGATCCAAACAGTGCTGGAACATGAGTATGCTGCATTTTCAGAGTTACTCAAAGTATTTTTCAACCCACTACAACTCTCTCCTAAACTAACACATTCTTTAGCTGTTACTCCAAGACACAGCCAGCCAAATACTCAGATGAACTAATTGCCTGAAGTCATCCTGCCTATGTTTAGTCTCATTCATCCTATCCCACTGTCCAGATCTTGCCCCCAGCTGGACCCCTGTGGGCAGACCCTTGGGCCTGAGCAGAGCTCCACTGACACCAACGAGGTCTTGCTGTGCAGAGCTGGTGGCAGCATTACATCAATAATCCATAATAAAGTCTAATCAACATTAAAGCTGAGCAGCCATCTGGCCAGAGTGAAGCATTCAGTTCACCTGCATGACGTGCTCCTGAGCCAGGAACATACTGAGGGGCAGAGAGCCTCCTTCTAATGGGAGCTCTAACCCATGGGTGTGAACTCAGGTTACAAGTGATCAGCACAACAGACCCTGTGGCATGTGCTGAGGCTTCAATGATCTCTGCTACCTACAAAACCCATGTAGTGACAGAGACTTCAGGGCTTCAGACTTAATCTTGCCACTTCAACATTCAGTCTGCCTTTTGCCCTGAGGGCAGTGGTTTTCTGGTTTTGGACCATATTCTCCCATTTTAGTTTTCATATTATTTTTATTATGACGATTTTGGTCTAAGAAACCACTTTTGTTCAAAATAAATTAGATAAAACCACACAGGATAGAGTGTCCTTGCTCTTTATCTGCTTTTGCTCTGTCTTCATTTTAAATGCTCCCCCTGGATATTGTTAGTTCCACAAAATTCAGAAGGACAAAAGGAACGCAGGAGACAGTCTCTGTTTATATGAACTCAAACCACTGATGCAATCACAGACCTTTGCAGGAGCTCAGATGCCACAATGACAGGTGCAACACAAGAACCACCTGTGATTACTTCAGACACACTCACTGCAAACGCTGAATTCCTTGTGTTTGGCTTTCAGAAGGAACTCTTGGGCTGGAATCCAGTATTCAGTTGCAAAGTTGATAATTATGACATAGTTAGGAAAAGGAATTATTCAACACAAGTGCAAGGTCACCACTGCAGATCCTGCTAACAGGAGCTGAAGGCAGGGCTAATGTATGACAACAGGGACAAACCCAAGGATTTTATGGTGTATTTTGTATTGAATGACTCTTCCACAAAGAAACTAAGATCTCTATTTTAGGATCACCTTTCTACACACTAAAACTGGTGGGAAAATCATTGACAAACAAAAACAGGTATGAAAAAATTTCATTTCCTCATTTGTGTTCAATTCCTTGCAGTACTTTGGTTTGGAATCTCTAAAAGGCACATTAAACCATCCCTCATAGCCTGCAAATCAAGTGCTAATTAAAACTGCATTAACCCTAATGGATTGGAAAGAAGAAATCTAATTGCTAAAACTTCTGTTTACCTAAGGCACGCTGGAAAAACAAATCATTCCATATTTCTCTTCCATCTGTTTTTTTCTTTCTCTCAGCATGCACACACAGAACTGCCTCCTCTTACTCTATAATTTACTAAGTCAACCTTTTGGGAGTGGTTTAAAGCAGGCCAAACCTCTCTTACAGTGCTCTGCAACAAACCTTGTACTACCACAAGTTAGAAATACATGGCACAGCTCTTGAAATCCTGCCTGAAATGTGCTTGTGCTAATCAGAGCCACAGCTTACTGTTACCTACCCAATTACTTAATGATCTTCTTCCACTCAGGACCAGCCTGTATTTACTGTACTGGGTGCAGCAATTGCTCTCACTTGCTGGGACCAGGTCGGCAATTCCATAAATTCTCTCTAGTTTAGGACAAGTCTTGTCTTGTCTACCTTGAATTCCCACATGGATGGGGCAGAAGCATCACTGTGGAATCTACTTAATGACAAGGACTCCTAGAAGCAGTGGTGATAAATGACCTGTTGTTTAGGGTAAGAGGAACCAACTGTACATTTTAGTGCTTTTATTTCTGTTTGTTTTCCTTTTAGGTCCTCATACCCCATGTGATGGGGTCATATCTAAAACTGAATTTCCTGCAGAATGTGGGCTTGCAACTTGATGGCAAGGGGCGAGCTAAGCTGTAAGTAGCCCCCCGAGGGTTGTTGTCCTAATGAATACCAGGCCACAAATTAACGAAGGAGGTTTTAGGAAAACACTGTGATTTTTTAGCCTTTCAAGTATCAGCAAATCTGCTAGAAGTCCAGACAGCTGTTTACAGCTTGCTCAGATGTTGATTGTTTACAAATTAGATTCCCTTTGAAAACCCTGCACCTATCAGCCTCCTAGTGTCACTCATCAATAAAGTGAGGGTCTTTCTCTGCCCAAGAAGAAAGGCAGACATTAGGTGGTATAGTCAGTAGGGATCTTATTTGGTTTTACTTCCTACAGTCAGAATTAGTATTTTCCTAATGTCCCCATTTCACTTGGTTTTCCCCTATATTTTCTTCAGCGTTCACAATTTTTTTTATTTGTAATTGCTCCTAAGTGAAACAGTTTCAAGCAAATGCATGACATGATTTTGGATATGCAAAACATTTTTTTGGCTTTTCTCTAGAAACAAAAGCTGGAGTCTGGGAGGAAAAAAAAGAAAAAGAAAAGGCAGGAATATGATATAAAGGAGGAGTTTCTGTATGAGAAGATTTGTTTTCTCACTGACAGCTGCACAGCCCCACAGGCAGCACAAATTGGCCAGGCTGTGAAGTCAAGGCCAGTGCCTACAGCATTCAGCAGCTTCCTGTGTCTTAATCTTTCTGTTTGGGGAATGAACTGTAATTTGTTTTCATTGACCCATAGCTTCAGTTGCAGAGTGTAGGATTACCTTAATGGACCAAAACTTGAGAGACAAAACTTTATCTTTAGTCCTTCCACTTCTGTATCCCTTCTCGTGCCATTCATTCCCTGGGGTCTCAGCAGAGCACACTGTGCTTGCCCAGAGGATCCAGAGGAGAGAGGGGATGCTCTGGGGCTGCCTGCACAGCCAAGGGGCTCCTCAAGAGTGCCCACCACCCTTCTGCTCTGCCTCTTGCTCTTGAGCACTGTTCCCCCACCCCAAGTCCATCTCAGGAGCCTGTTTCAATAACAATTAGGAATCCTGACTCAGGGGCACAATAAATCAAACCCTCAGCCCCCAGCAAGACCAATTTCCCGGGTGCGAGTGAACGTGCTCCATAATTTTCTGTGTGCCATTCAGGCCTGCCCTTTAGCAAAGGCTGCAGGGCTTTCTCTTTCATCAAGGAGTGGTGTTGTGCATCCCTTAAGACCATGTCACTGTGTGTGTACTCTGAACAAGGACAAGAGAGAGCTGTGTGAGTTATCCAGCTCATACAGGACTCCCAAAGCAGTCTGAGTCCACAGTAAGAGAGATGTTTCTTTGGCTAATGTTACAGAATTGAGGGGCAACAGTTCTGCTGTAGACCTTGACCATATTACTTCATCTCTTTGTGCCTCAGTTACCAGACTGGAGATAAAATTTTCTTTTTTTTCAACTAGATTAGCATCATTGGGGCATAGATTACATATTCAGCATCTGCTAAATGGGCCATAATCTCTGGAGCTTCTAAATACTCCCATATTCCATGAATAATGCTACTTTTCCAAAAACTGGCACATTGCACAGAACAAGGAAACAAGTAGAATATATTTCTCACTTTTGAAACTCCAACTATTGTCAGCAGCTGTAACATCATGTGGTACTTGGACAAAACCTTGATTTTATTCCTTAGGATACAACTCCAATATGGTTAGACAGCAGCTGGACAGACCTGGTGGAGGTTCTTGATGTCCTGACAAGGAGTTCTTAAAAGGCAGATTTTCAAGTGTCTTTGGATACCTACAGATACCAATACATTCTATAGAAAAATATACCCTATGGGAGAATCTGAAATCTTCTGAATCCCTTCCAAAAACTCATGAAACCCCAACAAATCAAGCAAATCAACAAGTATAGACTCAGAGGAAGCTGCTTTAAAACACTGAAACTAAGCCTGAAGATTTCTGAAGGCATCCATGAGTCACTAGACTTGCACTGACTGCTTCATGCTCAATAAAAAACAGGAAAGTAATTAAGAAGTAAGTCAAAGTTTTCACCCAGACATTTTAAATCACTTTAAAATTGGAGTGCCTTGTAACTGTGTTGTATGAGGCTTTTCAGAGAAACACACAAAGATTAAATAACTAATTCCAGATCCCTTGCCCATCTGCCATTAAACTCATTATGACTTTAGTACAGCAAACAGTAGAAATTTGTACTGCTTTATTCTAAAAATTCAGGAGACAAAAGAAATTATAATGAGTTGTCCTGAGACTTTATCAACTCTTTTCACCTGAAAAGAATTTTCTGTCTTGCATGGGAATTTCTTCTGGCAGAAGGAGTGATACCTGTTCTGCCATTTTGGACTCCAAATAATAAAATATCAAAGCAATTAGCATATCAACATGCAAATCCCTATTGGAAAATGTACTGTTGACAAAACAGTTAGAATGCAGCTCTTTATGATACAGAAAATGGAAGAAAAACCAAAATCCAGCAATTTGTATCCAACCAGGATGTTTGTTAGAGACCACAGAGACCAAGATCCACAGGGATTTGGAGACATCTTAGTCAGAGTTGCAAAACAACAATAAAGAGTGATAGGAACCAGATTATCTTGGAAGGGAACCATAATGACAGCTCTCAATTTCTGTCCAATAATCGAGGAAACAATAAGCAAGATTTCCTTATTTGTTGCCTGTCTTCTAAACCACAAATGTTCACACCCATTTCCAGCTTCTCTTTTACTCTGCAGGGCAGTGGGAAAACTTATGTCACGTAGTCAGATGTCTCTGAGATTAACAGCTGTAAACCCAGAAAACCCAGGTTTTGTCAGCAGGAAATAAAAAATTATTTGAGATCCACAGTTTGTTATTTATGAAGGGAGAACTGGTTGTTCTTTTACTTGCCAGACAACAGAAGAAAGTGTTGGTATTTAGTTGCTACTATTAGGCTGTTCTGTACAGTCAGTACAACTTCCTGGAGTGAAACCCTGCCAGGAGCAGGTGGCTCAGGAATGCCAAATATTTTGAGACCTGCTTTAGCTGCCATAGAGGAAGAAACCCTCTTTTCCCTCCAGTTGTCCTTGACACTCTGCCTGTTTTCCAGCTGCACTGTTCTAAGAAACTTTATTTTTATTAGTTGGTATTAAAGTTCCCAGTAGAAAAGTTGTTTCCTTTTCTTCCTCTATTCCAACAGTGTAGGAAGTTTCAGGTGAAATATAGAAAAACTCAGCATAAGTTTAGATCAAGATTTTCCAAAGTGGCTAGTGATTTCAGATGCCTCTGACTGCTCCACAAACAGTTTAAATGCAAACAGTGATGAGTCAGAACGAAATATTCACTGAGACTGCTAACAGGGCTCCCAGCATTCAAACTACTTGAAAATGTCTTCAGGGAAAGAAAGAGTTAATGAAGTTACCTTACATTTAATATTCATCTCTTTCTCAGGTAGCAGACAACAAGCCCAGGCTTGACTTGGAGCATCAGCTCTGTACTAGCATAGTCTTGTGGGTAGCCTAATGTAATATTAATTGAATTGACATCTCTGTTGAGATCAGTTATACGTGTAGGATTCAAGTTATTTAACAGTTTGTGCAACTGTATTTGAATTTTGATCATAAAGACACATGCTGGGTTAACAGGGCCAGAGGCAAAGTCAGAATCATGTAGAGCAGAAGTGACCTGGGACTCATATTTTTAAGGCATGATTTGTACAGGGAAGAAAACAGGCTGTTCCTATACACTGTTCCAGAAGGGATATTCAAGTGATAAGCATGTTACATAGTCAAGCCTTATATGACTCATTAAAAGTCCAGGGAATGTGAACAGCAAAGAAACATCTCTCAGTATTTTCTGTCAGCTCTAATTGTGCCCTTCCTGAAGAAAGAGCTCTGGGTACTGGGCAAATCTGGGCAGGTCAAAGGATTTTGGATGGGGAAAAAGATGAGAATGACAGTTTAAGTTACTTTATAGTACAAAGCTCCAGAGCCTGAATCACTGAGACTTTACTGGAAAAGGAATCTTGATTCTGTCTGAAATTGCTTCCAATATTTCCAGATTTTGCCACATGCATGAAAACAGAGTTGAACATTCTTTTCTGAAAGGTGAGCAACCTTTCCATACTCTTAGTAAAATATAAAACAATAACCCTGCACGTTTCTCATGGAAATTGCTTTTTCAATACTGAAAAAATCACCCACCCTATTTTTAACTAAATCTGTCCTGGGTTCCACTGGGCCCTCAGTTCTTTGCCTCTACATCTTGGTCTCTGGAAGAGGCTTCCACTGTCAGCTGAGATCCAGCCCTCCTAGGCTGCTCAGGAGCCCCATCCTTACTCACAGAGACAACTTCTTCACCCAGGAATCTGTTTGCATACTTAGCCACGTAAGTGAAAATGTACCATGTGGAAAAAAAAGAAAATTGGACTGCAAACTAAGATAGGTCATTTTTACCTAAATTGATTCATCCTAATAGGCAACTTTTCTGTACGTGGCAGTTGTTTGCTGTCTTGTTTTGTTGAGGGATTTGTTGGTTTGGTTTTGTGTGTTTCTGTTTGTTTTCTTTGTTTTGTGTTTTTTCTTTTTGTTAGTTTTTTGGGTGTGGGAGTTTTGGAGGAGGTTTTTTGCGGGGATTTGTTGTTGTTTTGGGTTTTTTTTCGTGGTGGTGGGAGTTTTTTGTAGGAAATCCTATTAAATAAAATGAACAAAACTGAATTAAAATGCACTTGCTCCAAAGTGGGTACAGTCAAAAAACGTGGCAGAGTGAAACAGAATGAGAGCACTAAAAAATTAATTCCTTTTGCTCTTTGCTTCCCTGCTCTCTGTGCCTTATGCCAAACCCCCATGCATTTCAAATCCAATCCACTGCAATTACACCAGTCCCCAGCACACACATCTGTAGGAGCACAGTGAGCAAGAAATGGATTTCCCTCAGTTAAGGTGTCAAGGGAACAGCCAGCAGGTTGGAATTGTGTCCAGCCTTTTGCTCATATATACAGCAGTGAAATTAAAAATACTTTCTGCCCTTCACCAGGATCCAGCTCACAAAGCTTTTGTCATACTTTATCCTGATGCCATTATAACACTAAAACTTTATAAGAGATAATGTGTTGCTTCACAAATTCACCTGTGGGAGCGCCTTTTTACAGAAATAAAAAAAATTAAGACAGTAGTTTTGTGCATCTTGATGAAACAAATGTCTCAATCTGAGATGAACCTCTACAGTGTAAGTCTCCAGAATTATGAACAATTTTGAAGTTGCATTTTCAGACCACAGGCAAGCAAACCTTTTGGAAACCTCATTATCTAAGTCATTGCAATAGATTTGGGCATGGGGTTTGCTAAAAGAAGCCTAGAGCTGTCTGGTTCTCACCAAAATTACAGAGCAGGGCCTCCAAAAGGTCTGGTATCAAATCAAGATGCTATAGTGCTGCCCCCCAGGAGCCTGAGAAGCTCAGCCCCCACAAGCAGAGAGCAGAGGCAGCAGCAGCAGATTAATCACTGTCAAACTGCTACAGCAGATCTTGCACCATCCTGTCTGCCAATAAGTAAATAATTGGGGAGGAACACCTGGTTCTCATCCTACCCAACATACCTGCCACCGGCACTCAGGACACACAGGCACATGTGGAAAGCAGAGCAAACATTTATTTAAAATCACTGCAGAAGGCATGAAAAAGGCTGGGGGCAGGGGAGCCCAGGGTGCAGAGAGACCTGCAGGTAGTTATTTATTTTATGAACTAAAATGCTTTTGCACAGGACAGAATGGAACAAAAGCAGGTGGCCTGGCAAGGCAAGGATCCAAAAGCCTATTTCCAGTCATTAGTTTCAGATTGGCTGCAGCTACCCTAAGTATGTGCACAAGGAATAAACAACCATCTCTTATGTCCAAAATCCCCCATTGCAAAGTCTTTGCTTATTTAAGTCGAAATACTGAACACTGTGATCTATGGTTGTGATTGGTGTACATCAGGGGTGCTCAGTGTGCTGCTGAAGCTGCATTTTACATTTCTGGAATTTGCCTCAAAGCAGCTTCTGGATGATCCAGTGAGATCAGATCTGTGCTGTCCAAACATCCGAGAAAAGTCAGACCCGCAGACACACAGAGGTTCATCACTTTCCATCTTGTCATACTGGAGCATGTCTGCACTTACTGTGCAGGAAAATCCTTCCTCCCCCAAAAAACCCCAAAAACAAAACAAAAACAAAAAAAACCCAAAACCTTATACTTCTTATGCAACATCCACTGTTGATCAGAGAGCTTGGATACTTGGGCCACTGCTGGCTGAAAGGGTCCATGAGCCTTGCCAGGGAACTGAAGGTTTTCAAGTTGAGAATTGTAATTATCCAAACTGTCACCTACTCAAGAAACCTGTACTCTAAGAGAAATGTGGCAGGAATAACTAAGGTTTTGTAATTGAGAGAAAAGGGGAGTATTTCTGGTGTTACGTTATAAACATAAACTGACTTGCAACTGCTGCCAGCACATGTCTGTGAGCAATGAGGATATTTTTACCCTGTGGATTCAGGGGAAATATATCTCATAGATAATCCATTTGTGCAATATATGTAGTTTTTCTTGTTGTAACCTCTCATTGTAAAGCTCTCAGGTCATCCTGCAAACATCTTCAGTATTATCCTTTTCCTTCTAGAGATGAAAGCATGAGAAATTTTGGGCAAATATCAGATTTTCACTCCCACTACAGATGTAGTACCTTCACTGAGGACCATATTGTCATTCCACGTACCCAAACTCTTTGATAAGTTCTCACTACCCAAAGGGAGAATGAAGCTTGGTTTATAACAAACTATCCACCCTGATATCCCAGATCCCATAGCTTGGTGCAGCTCCACTGACCTCTGCGGTCTGATAACAATTCTCACGTGGCAAAAACAAAGAGCAAGGCTCTTTTTAAAGGTTTAGACATGTTTGCACCAGGGAGTTAATCACCTGGAGTGCCTTTAAAAATCTGATCACTAGAAACACTGTCGGTATCTTCTCATTAGCAAACCTAACTTGAGACAGCAAACTAAATCACATTTACTCCCAGATATCCAAACCATAATAACAAAATCATGTATCATCCTTTATCTGACTGACAAATACTGTTTGGAAATTATGAACACAGTTGCAGGGAGGCTCAGGGATCATCTTGGGTTGTAGAAAAATGAGGGAGTGGAGATGCCAAAGTAGTCTGTGGCTTAACTTTTTAAAGATCAGAGTTGAAGGAAAACTCAACAAGCGAAGGTACACACATTTCTGCACTTTAATGTGGACGACACATTCTTTTATACGACTCAGATAAAAATCACACTCTATTCTCACTGTATCTCCTTCCCTAATGCTCATAAACAGAGCCTTTACAGTGCTTTGAATTAGATCTGTGATTTGTGAGCGACATGTATAAAAATTAGACTGTGAAGATGAACAGTTAATCCATTTAAAGGTGGAAAGAAGTCCATTTAATGAACATTATAGTCACATTAGACTTGGAAACATCTAACTCTTTTGTTGAATAAAAAGAAGTTCAATGAGATTAACTTCTCTTAGTTGGTTTTAAAGAATACTCAAACATGTCCTACTCTGATAGTGTACTATTCCTTGGTGCATGGTTTCTGCATACCAATGTCTTCAGTGTAGAAGAGTAAGAATAAGACTGGGAGACATTCTATTTCAGTTAAATAATTACAAATTAAAGAGGATCACTTCTACTTTCTATACTTACTGTAGCATGATAAGAAGCTGAACTCCTTGAACTTGTAATTATATAACAGAAATGTTAATCTCCTGGTTCGGTATTCAGTTCTACTGCATTAAATGTATTCTTACAATTATCAAGTTTACTACATGGCACATAGACATTTCTATTGGGAAACCTATTATTTGATCCTATCAGATTTTGACCATAAATACTGTAATGGAATTCTGTTTTCAAATCTCTCACTGCCACAAAATGACTAATGAGGGTTAATACACCTATGTAGCTTGAGAACCTGGAAAAACATTCCTATAATTTCTGATTTTCAATTTGTAATGCTAACTGAGTTCCTGATTATTTTCCATAGCTTTTTGCAATTAAAAAAAAAAAAAAAAAGAAGATTTAAGCTAGAGAACATATAAGTCCAAAATACGCTAAGTAACTTGTAATAAAGAAATTTAATTTTAAATATATGTACTTTAAGCAGCTGTCCTCCTCTTAGGAAAAACTCATTTAGGCTTAAGAGTTACTGGCCGAAGCTATCTTCTTTTCACAGCATATTATAATATGTGCTATTGGCTTTAATAGTTTGGAATACAATTTACATCCTCGTCCATTTAAATATATAGAACTATCTCAAGGGGTAGGGTAGCCAGTTAGAAAAGAAAACAAGATCACACACTGACTTCCACTTCTTAATGAACAAAGACATATGTTTCCAGCAAAATTCTGGCTCCCAGTGCTTTAATGAAGCTGCACTTCTTAAAAAACTGAAGATAAGCTCTGTAGACAGTCACTTTAGAGAGATTTTAGCCAGTGAAAGGCTTCCTTCCAGTGGAGATTCCTGGCTCGCTGCTTCCATCAGGCTGCATTCTTTTGTAGTTTGCAGAGCAAAACCTGATAGGATCAAGAAACAACATAATCCTGGCTCATGCAGAGTGACTTTTTATGTACTGTACGGGATGCAGCTGAATATTAGAAAGACAATCCTTCCACCTTGGGAGGATTGGGCAGGGGAAGGGACTCTTGAGGGCTGACCCTGCACCTAGACTGATACACAGGTGTCACCCACAGCACATGTTGAGCCTTCCAGTCATTGCCTAAAAAGAAGAATTTTCCCATGTTCTAGGAGATTTGTGCTTGCATCTCACAGCTCCCTTCCTTATCTGCTACTTAAAAATCCCACAGCACCATTTGAAAAACACTGCCATAAACACATGAAAACCCCCAAACATTCTACTTCCCAATTGTTTCTGAGTTTTATTAGTGAGACACTTAGGCAGAGGCAAAAAGGACAGGAGGAAAGGGAGCCAATGAAAGAAGAGCAGCCCATTTAAGAAAAGATTTGTTGCTAAGATTCTGGGAAGCTTATTCTGGTTTTGATACATGCTGTATATTATGTGGCCCAGAGATTCTGCAGACATCTGGGATTGAGGTAACAGTGGTCTCACTCTAAAGGTTAACCTTTAGGTGCTAGTGCAGTGCCCAGATCCTTTGGCTTAGCAAGGCACAAGCCCCCACCAGCCACAGTGCCAGGGCTGTGCCTGGCAGTCAGCAGGGCTGTTTTCTGCTACCCCTGGCACCACCCCCATGTACCCTTTAAACCTCAGACTTCTCAGAATCCGTGCTCTCCTCAGGCATTTGATGCTCACTGGAGCAAACTACTGAGATAAAGATAAAATCAACTTTGATTGCTCTGCATAGAAAATATACTTCCCTTTAAATTTCCTGCCTGCCTAAGTTATTGGATACACACACAATGCCTGGGCTAATGACTCAGTCATGCAAGCCGAGCTGCCCAGCCTGACCCTCAGAGCCTCTTGCCACAGCAGGACCTGCCTCCTCGTGGAGTGTGGTTTGCAGTGGCAGAGCTCACTCCACACTTTCAAAGAGAATAACCATCGTCTAACACCACATGAGATTCTAAACCACTGTGAGTTTGAAATGCTCTTACTTTTTTTGTCTTTAGCTAGGCATATTAGTCCAATACTTCATTATCCTTTTATTATTAGCAAGTTTCAGCTACTCTCTAAACTAAACCTTCCACATTTCAGCTGAAACATCCTTGTCACTATGGTCCTGGAGGATCAGTAACTGCCTGTCTCCTTACACACACACGGACACTCTCCTCTGCATTTCACATGCATGCTCAAATAATTGTCACATCTGCCTTTAAACACATGCTAACCAGAACCTTTCCCTTTTCTTCAGTATTCTTTAGTCTTTTTTTTTTGACTTCTGATCATCCATGCTCCCTTTCTCCCTCCCCACTTTTTTTTTTTTTTAGTGTTGTCTCTCTGAACATGTTGCTTCACCTGAGGCTTTATTTCCCCTGGACAGACCTGAAGGATTATTTCATATGCCCTACAGCCTCTATTTTTGATCAGTGAACCACCCACAGGGGCTGGCTGGTTTTTGCACAAGATGCTTTTACTTCCCTTCAACATGTATGCTGAGAAGCACCAAAACTTTTTCTGAAAGATACTAAATAATTTTAGTAACTAGTTAAGGTCAGTATCCAGTGCCATGGGTTTTAGATATCAGTCTGTTTTATCAGTAAATTCCCATTTATGATTTACTTCTATTTGTGACATCTTCTAGCACCCTCCTTTGTTCTGAATAAACCTGAAAAACTCATTGACTTTTATTCTAGGAAAGGTTTTCTCATATCCCATCTTGTCCAAGTCCCAGCATTGATCCAGCTCAGGAAAACTTGTCCCTTCACTGCTGGGTCTGCTTGTTTTACAAATAGAACATGTCACTCTTTAGGGCCAAGTGAATTCATAGGTCTGGGTAAACCACAGGAACATGTTGGGGTAGCTGAGACACTGTCATGGCCATGAGTAAAAATAAAAAGTGGGCTGGAAGTGACTGAAGATGATTCAGCTTTTCTGTAAGAGGGCAGAGGCTCCCAAGGAGTTCCCAAGATGAAGGCAGAGCCCGTCCTCTGCCAGAGGCTGCTGAGGGAGAAATGGCAGGGAGCAGATCCTGCCCTCCACCAGGACAAATCCCTCCCTACTTGGTCAATGGAGACATATTTTCAAAGCGACAGAGGATGTCACCACTCCAGTTTAGCCCAGTCACATCTGGCTACAGCACTGGGAAACTGTGTTTCCTCTATGACAGCAGAGCCCCACACACTGAACAAAGAGCAGGAAACAGGCAGCAACAGCCAAGCAGCAGATATTTGTTTATAAAGTGCAGTTAGCAAATACTTGGAGAAAGTATTCCAGTCTCATTATCTTGTAATAAAATTCGTATTTCCTCATATACACTGTCTTACTGTAGCATAAATATATCTAAATTAGATTACAAAACTGTTCAGATAATTAAATAGTACACATAAATATGAGCTGGCACATTGGGAAATACACTGCACTGCTGTTTAAATATAGCAGATAACACCATGGGAATGAGGCAACAGAATATACTGCTGTAAGATTACAGAGATATAAATTCAAGTACTCTGCCATGGTGCCGCTGGAATATGGGGAGAAAGTTATTAGAAACAAAATGAATTCAGTAGCGCCTTGAACTCACTATCATAGTCTGGGGCAAGTTAATCACTTCATCCTCATCCACTAACACATTTATCCACCTACTAATTCTCCACCTAATTAGAGAGAAATTCAGAGCTCTACTGGTCAGGGAGGCAGGGATTAGGGTTAAGAAAACACTTGTATTTGAAACCCCCTACCTCTGCTGGTTAGTGTGAAAGATCCTATAAGAAACTCCCACCCTAGCTAATCCATGACCCTCAGCAGGGAGGAGTGTTAACAATTTGGTTTAAAACTCACACTCTCAGACAAATGCATCAAAAACGGCTTTTCTTCTTTGATTTATAGGTATTACTTGTTTTTCCAAGCTCCATTAAGGACTCTTCATCATGTACTGCAAGGGGCATTAAGCACTGAAAGTTGTTCCCAGCTCTGTATTATTCAAAGGCAATTTACACTAATTATTGGAGTCCATGGTGTTACCCATACTCATAGAATGATCCATCTCAGCAGGCTAAAGTACTTTTGAAATGTTAATTTATTACTGAGGTATAAAAACGTCCTTACATTAAAGCCCAATTCTTTCTTAAATGCCAAGAGTTTTCTATTACTGATATATTACTTACTTACTATTTATCTTAGATACAAGAATAAAGATATAATTTAATTTACTATATAATAGGGTCTATAAAAGCCACTATTAACACAAATTGCACTGCATTTAAACTCAGTTACAACGTAGATATTATTCTTGTTTTTCTTGTTTAGTGATTTTCTCAACACACAAGCAAACAGAGCATGCAGAGCTACCTCATGAGGGCAAGATTTTCAGACAAACAGCTGAACAACAAAGTGAAAAAAGTGTTTCAGTGGTGAAGTGTTTCACCAGTGACATGTTTCACTGATTCCAAAATAATCTCGTTCACATTAAAGTAGAGACATTAGTATGATACCACTTAGAGGAAAATGCTTTCAGAAATTGGCATGAGAGTGCACCCGTGTACCAAGTGCCAACAAAAACCCACTAGAAGTACCCAGCATTCAGTTAAATTCTGGCACAGAAGCTGCTGATTGTAGCAAGAACAGTTTGGCCAGTGCTGAGCCACCGCTTACAGGTTTCGTTTTTCTTGGTAGCAATGTGTGAAAATAGAGCCACGCCAACAAAAATTTATTTGACCTTGTGTTGACAAAAGCCCTTGAACAATCAAGGGGATTATTTCTTAACTAGCTCAATCAACAACTTTTATTTCACTTGAGAAGCCACTGGATTGCAGTGAGTGGCAACAAACCCTGCCTTGGAAAAGTCAGTGGCTTGGGATGCACAAGGAGTTGGTTGCAAATTTAAAAAAAAAAAAAAAAGAAAAAAAAAAAAAGGACCCCTTTTCTTTCCTAAGTCCTCTCCAGGGTCCCAAAGATAGTCCTCACCCATTAAATGTACACTATTATGAATTAAGACCATCTGCTTTATATCTAAAAGATCTAAATAGTATCACATAAACAAAGCTTGTCATGATAGGCTAAAATCTTTTTTTATCCAAAATTTTTTGGCAACTTAGAAATTGTTTGTGTAGCTGCAATACAAAACACAGCTTTGGAATAGTAATACTCTTCTCCTCAAACTCTGTCAAGACTTTATGTTACCTTGCCCCAAATTTCATTTACCTCTCCAGCTCTCTGTCTGACCACTGAAGATACCCCTTCCTTATGCACAGTAGTTCCTGAAATGAAAGGAATTATGAAATAAAGTTTTTATGCCAGCATAAGCCTTGATTGCCAATAGCACAATGTTTACCCAAACAAATTTAAATTCCAGAGCAATGACTTGGCTTTATAAGCTGGTCAATGCACTGCAGGTACCCAGGAGTCAGATGATTTGCAAAGCAGGGACAATTACACGTGGGAAGCATTGTGCTCCTTTGCATGCCTAAATTCCACACACAGGGCTATAATTTGCATGCACAACAGTTTGCATATATTAAGGATTTTTTTTATTTTTTTTTTTTTTGCATAAAAGGCCCGGTAGATGCCAAAGCAATGACTTGTGTACAAAACCACAGTAATCCTACCTGCAAGTCAGACCTTGAGATAACCAAGCTTTACTTATATAGAGAAACTCTTAAGTTATGAAAATCTGCTTTAAAGGAACATATGTTCTCACAAAACATGAAACTGCTCATGAAAATGATTCCCATAAAAAAGACAGCACCTCACAAACTTCTCCTATAAAATTTGTGTAATGAAATACAAATGAGGCATATTATTATTTTGCAGCATAATTGGGAAAAAATGACACTTATGAATCGTATTTAATCTTCATTTAGTCACATTACCTATGGCATTTCTTGCATTTTAGGAACAGGTGGGCACAGCTCATCCCAGACTACTGAGGCATGGGTCAGCACAACTTTTTTGGAAAGAAGTCATCTCTAGCAAAAATCCAAGTGGGAAGAAACATGCTGAGGCACAGAGTGTTAGTACTGTTCCTGTCTGAAAATTTTACTGTATCAAAACCTGGTTTGCTTCTGCACTTTAGTCCAAGCCATTAGTAGGAACTCTGTGTCTCACAGGAAGTGACTCAATTGTCTTCAGCCAAGGAATGGTTTCAGAGATGAATGTAGCTCAGGTGTCATTTTAGGCAATGAAAGGAATTCCATGCTGCTTCAGACTCACCTTTATCCACATGTAGTCTAGGAAAATAATAATTTGAAATTTTATGAACTTTCAGCAGTGTCTGACATTGGCTCAGCAGCACAAAAGGGCAAACAGAAGCAATTTGTGATGAGTTAGACAAATTTAGGACCTATGGAAAGCCTTCTGCAGATCTCCCTGTAGGAAATAATTTCTACTTTTGAACTGGTGGAGATTCCCTCAGAAAGTGGTACAGGAACAATGTCAGACCAAATCTCCAGCTTCGCTTCTAGAAGTCTGATTTGAAAGATAATGTACCTTGTTTACTGGGGATACATCTAGGGACATCATAAACATCTTGAGCTGCCTAAGCACTCAGCCAGTTGTGAGAGAAGTTTAAGTAGCAAACTAGAAATCAATATCCTGTTTCCCCCTACAATTACTATCCATATTCCAATCCCTCCTGCCCCCTTTATTTTATGTCAGCAATTACTTAAACTCTTCTGAGGAATACTTCAAGAAAACAGGGTGCAAGCTAAACAAAATGGAAAATTCTCCTTATTTATCTAGAAAAAAAGGAGCTTGTCCCAGACCTCAGGTTTATGCACTAATTACAAGCAGCAGCTCATCAGTTTTCATCTGGCTCAGTACAGACTAAAAGTTTCATGGTAGAGCCATATGAAACATTTCAGGTTGCTGAGAGAACAGATACACACAGCAATCTAAACTAAATTTCAGTCAATCAAATGGCTGTCAGATCAGGTACCTAATGAATATATTTTATCTTAATAGACAAAAATAATTTTTATCATTAAAGTCACAAGAATAAAAACCATTTAGAAATCTTGTTTATATTCCATTTAATTTTCAGCCACAGTAACACATTTCATTAAAAGAGGACATTTTTCTCAGACAATGTCAACAGGTTTGCCCAGCAGCATCAAGCCAGATATTCTGTATTTTTTAAATTCATCAGGTTATTGCTGTGCTGCCATTCAGATCACATAGCACCTATGCATTATATATGCAAGGCTAATGGCATCAGTCTAATTAATACATGTCAGGGAAAAATGTCTGGGGGAGGGAAATAGACCAAAAATGAGAGAAAAGGAGATTTCTGCACAATTGCCCATTGCAACGTGAAAACTCAGCTCATCTGCATAATATTAATGATATGAAATATGCAAACAGATGTTTCTCTCATTAAATGCTGTATGCAAATAACACTAGGAGGAGTGCTAATGTTGTTTCAGGGTTGAGAGATCATGGGGGGTAATTAAAGGTTAATCCAGTTTTCAGTTCACAGACTGTAAGACATGAGTGGCTGTAAAGAAAAATTGTCACTTAACCTTCATTATCCAGAGCATATGGATTTTTCTTCTAGAATAACAAAAACATATAAGTCTTTGTCCATGTTCTAGTGCCAGGTGTGGTGCATATCATTAGAGAAGAACAGAAATGATTTGTTGATATGAATGCCATTAAGTAGGTGCTGGAATGCATTAATTAGGGAAAGCAGAATTTGATCAGAAGTTCTCAGACCACAATCTAAACACTGTAATCTCACTAAATATATTTCAATTCCTGAGATGTTGTCCAATGTTAATTGAAAACCATCTGAAGCACTCGTGGAACAAGTCCCCTAAAATAATGAAAAGCCTGATGTTAGAGATCAGCAGCAGGATGACAACCCTCACTTTCACTCAGAGTATCCTGCTGGGTGGATTGAAAGCAGTAAACATTTTAGCACTTAGATCTGAGTTCGACACGCCAGATGAGACATTCCCACTCTGTGCTCGTAGGAGAAAATAAAGTGATAAGTGTCTGCACTGCAGTCTAGCCCTGTCCTTCAGCACCAAGGTTTTGTGCTGGAGGAAAGGCAAGGCCAGTGTGAACTACAGCAGCCACAGGTGGGGAGAAGCAGGAAGAAGCAAAAGAAATATCTTGATTTGTGCATCCTTCTCTATACAATATCTGGGTGAAAATCACTCGGGGCTTGGGAATAGTGAGAGTGAGAAATCAAAGAGATGAGCATGGGTTCTGTTTGGCCTCGGATCCAGGGAGCACAGCATTCTCTGTTTCAAAGACTCCACGGCATGTTTGGATGTTTTGGTGTTTTACTTGAGAATCTGCTTCTAGAAGTCTTGCAAATTATTTCCTTTAAATATGGAACAAGCCCAAGGGTTTATATGTGTCTCAGCAGTGTCTCTCACCATCTGGCTGTCCCCACTGACTCTCTCACTCCTTCCCCAGTAACCAACACCACTGGACTTTCCATCTCTGTCTCACTGATTCTTTGGGTTTGAAAACCAATCTCCCTCCCTTCAGGCCTCTCAAGTTCCCATTTGTGCTCTACATCACACCAACCTACCCTGAACATTTGCCTTGGTTTCCCAGGCTGAATAGCTCAGATCTGGCCCCAAAACTTTCAAACAGCACTGAGTATATAATATAGCCTCAACTTAAGCTATCATGACTCTTCTAACTCTAGAGGTTCACTACAGAATTCAATTTTTAAACTTATCAGTAACTGAGGGTACAAAAAATTACATTTAAAGTGTATTGTATGAGCTAAAAATAAACTTATATAACTTTGTCTGCATTCGTGTGGCACCCTTTGGCATAGACTGTGCTTTATAAAAATTCCCCTTCTCAATGGTTTTCACAGCTATTTGCAGCCTGCTTCCATCAGAAATTCAAGGGGAAAAAAGCCTGTGAAAATGGCACTTTTCTGAAGTTGAACACTGCAGAAAGATTTTACTATATTTTGTCTTGAATGGCTTCAGTGAAACATAAATACTATCTTCCTTCCCTTGAGTGTGCAAGAGCCATGTAGTTTCCCTTGGATGGTGCATTTTATAAGGTTACTGTATTTAGCTGCAAATTTAGGGTAACACAGGGGTCATCTACAGCACCTTGGAAAAGAACTTTCAGCATCGGAAGCTCCACTTGCTCTGTACACCTCGTCCAGCAACATGAGCTCAGTATGAGGCAGACCCAGGGCACAGGGGGGTAAATCCACCTTCTAACCTCGCTCAGAGGGAGCCTTGGCTGCCTGAAGCTGCACGTCCTTGCCCGTGGCCACCACCCTCCTCCGCAGCAAACCAGCAGCTGCTGCCCCTTCCCGGCCGCCTGAACAAACAGCTGAGGATTGAGGATTACCCTCCTGCGAGGGAACCCCCTGGCGCAGGCGGTGCTGTGTCACCCCGGGCTATGGGGAGCGCAGGGCAGGAGGGGCGGAAGCACAAAGGAGCAGGGGCTGGCAGGTGCGGGGTCCCCAGGGGGTCTGTCACAGGCTGATAGCATTGAGCAGCCTGCAGCCCCTGCTCTGATTGCCTCAGCACAGAGGTGCTTCCACGCCCTCCCCGTCACCCCCAGCATCGGGACCCAGAGAAACAATTCAGCCTGCAAAGCTCCCAGTGGCTTATCTGCAGCCCCCATCAGAAATAGGGCCTGTCAGAATCTCATCTCTGGCTTATCGCCCCCAAATGCTGTCCCATTCCTCTGACTCCACGAGCAGGTGAAGATTTAAAGTTGTCCCCGTGAAGTCTGAATGAGTTGTGGTAAACGCCACCTGATCCTTATTAAAGCAGATTACAAGTATCCCCTTGAAATGTCACGATGCATTTACACAGAGAGCCGTACAAAAAAACTCAGCCATCAAATTTTTCCTTATCAAAATGGACATTCAGGGCAAGCAAATGTAGGTAACTGTGCAAGCGCTGAGGATTTGGTTCAAAGCCCGCAAGAGCCTAAGAAAACGTCTAAAAAATTTGCATTTAAATGGCTCCGTGCAGCCCCTGACACCAGAGTCTCACACATGTGTGTGTGCACACAAGTCTCACCACTGGAAACACACTCCCACATCTCCAGTTACCTGTGAGAACATGTGGCTGAAGGATGCAAGGCCCAGGATTTGGGCATACCAAAAGAGAATAAACAGGTATTAAAATCTATTTATCACAAGCAGAGTTTTGCACATCTAATTGCTGCAGTTTGTTAGAGGAACAAAAAGATCTTCCCTGGCTTCAGCCATATCCAAGGGGATTAATTTGTCACTCTTCAAAAACAACTCATTGGAGGAATGCCCTCTTTGATTCTTTATTCTCACATTAATTAGGAGTAATAAGTACACTAGATACACTCAGTACTTAAAAAATTAGGAGAAATAAATCTGCCACACATCTCAAGAGGGACACGAAGATCTGGCTGTTCAGGGTGAACAGCCTCCAGAAGTGAATCCTGTTAGTGGGACAGTCCATCTAAAGCCCCCCACCCATCCCCACCAACAGAGCCAGTGCTGCCCCACCTCACCTGTGATGGTCACAACCTGCAAGGCCTTGTGAGACACCAGGAGACTGTCCAGAAGAGCCCATGGTGTGGGGGTGGAGGATGCAGCAAGGCCTGACTGGTCTCTTCACCGTTTATAAGGCACAGGCTTTTTCCTGCAGTGGACCCACAAGTACCACGTGCTCCCTGTCAAACCTCCCAGCCTGCTTCTCATGCCCAGGTTCTTTGTGGTGGCTTTGCTGTCATCAGCAAATTTCCCATAGCAGAGGACCTGGCTTTAGGAGCACAGGGTGAAAAAAGAAAAAAAAATGGGATGAAATATAAAATAAAAGCCAATTTGATCCTTTTTCAAGAAAACAAAAGCACACCAAAAGATGAGGTGACTGAAAACTCCAGAGCATTATTCTGACAGGATTGAACCAAACTCTGTCTTCTCCATAACTGGTTTGCAAGGTGCTTTGTCACTGTCTTAAGTCCCTCTTACAAGCATTTATCTCACTTGAGGAGACCTTTTCCATCAGTGGCACCTCTCACCTGAACACAGACATCCACTGGCTGTGGGAGCGATGCCCTGCAGCATCCCAGCCTGGCCAGGCAGGACTCCTGCCTGGAGGAGAGGGCTGGAGAAGGACAGGGATGCCAGATTTGCAGCCAGCTGTTGTGGCCTGTGCGTGCTGAACCTCCACCTTTCACCATGTCCTTAAACTGCATGGCTTGAGAGGCAGCAGCCTTTATTGCCTGCTTGTTTAAGGTAATTACTACATGTATTTCCTCCCTGCTGGTTCTGCTGGAGCGGAAAAGGCTTTGGCCTTCACTTCAGCATACATACTAAAGAAAAAAAAATCTGGTTTATAAACACCACTTTTTCTATACTTTCAAAGGCAGGTTGTAGGGTTAGAGTTAGGAGAATGGTCCCTATTTGGCAAGCAAGATAATAACGATGAAGCTGTTGCAGGGAAATCTCTTGCCAAGTCTCCCAGAGAACTCTTTGTCTTCTTGGTAGTAAACAATTACCTTTTAAAGATACTCTGCTGTCTGCACCACTCACCCTCCCATAAGATATTAACAACCCCCCAAAATTAGCCCAATTGTGTGCAAAGAGTGGATTTTGTTTCAGAGGGTGAGAATTTGCAACTCTTTAAAGACATTTAGTGTTAATTAAAACCTATGCAATCCAAAGAAATATATCACCATTTTCAAGAGGGGATGAAGTCAGTGTGATTACCAAGTGTTTTGTTAACATATAAAAATATGCTTTTTGATTCTGATCTGATGGAAAACAATTGTTTGTGCTTCATGGAACAATGAAAGTTCAAGTGAATTTAAAACACAAAAACATCCCCAATATGCTAAAACATACACCTTCATGTTTTATAGGGAAATCTTATAAATAAGGCGCTTTTTTTTTAATAGTACATTGTGGAGGAAAACACATAAGCAATATGGAAATTCTTCATTTAAAATCTCCCTCACAGTCAGCAGTGTGTTGATTTGAAATGCCTTGCCTTTCTAACTGCTCCCCTCCCCTAATAAGCACTGCATCCAATTTGTATGTTATTCTGATGAAATGGTTTAAGCGAGAGAAAATGAGTAGTTTGAAAAATAAAGGAAAGTTCTACAGAAGAAATGAAGTGCTATCATTGAAATCTTTATTTATGTGAAAAGAAAGGGCTAAAACATTACCTCAGAATTCAAGATTACAACATCAGTAGGATATAAAGTAAATCCATTCTCGTAGTGAAACATCAGAAACCATAATCCTTTTTCAAAGACCTTTTGTTATTTTAATGTCTGACAAATTATGCTTTTTTAAAAGAAGAAAAACACTTAGATTTAAGAGGTTTCTTTTACTTCAGTAAAAGTAGTTTCACTATTTAAAAGTTTTAATTTTGTGTAACCAATAGTATTTACTATGCTGGCTAAGTATTGACACAAGAGTAAGGTTATTTTAGCCTCAATAGGACCAAGTACAAAGTTGCCAGCAAAGACTTTTGCATCAAGTTGTTATGGCAACTTACTGTTCTAAAAAGTGTTAAGTTTTAGCAAAGGGTTTTGTTTTGTTAATTTAGTTGCTTTTCCTTCAGGTTTTGAAGTTGTTAAGTGTTATAAAAATGTTACATCATTTTCATTCAAATGAGGGGAGGTCTCAGAACATACTTAAAACTTGTTTATGTTGCAAGACATTCCAGGATGATGTCCAAGGACCCCCAGTCCAGAGTCTAGCGGGAAACTCTTGACCTCAGTATGAGCACAGGATTCATTCTGCAGTGATCCTAGCACTAAGAAACCAGGATAAAAAGAAAATAAACTACATTATTTGCCTCCAGTGTACTAAAGGAGAGATGGGATGGATCAAGGGATGGAAGAAGGAGCCTTTCTGTTGTGCATCCAGCAACTCTCTTCCATGTGTTCACATTCAAAAGCATAAACAATAAATTCCTCATGGGTGTTCTGGATTCTTGACATCACATGAAGAACTGGAAGAGTGAAACAAGCTCCTGAGAGCTCTGCAATCGAAGGGCAGGTTTTGACTGGTGCAGACATGGCAGGAAGTTGTTGTGGGAAGTCTATTTTAGGTCTTGTGATACACATAGGGAAGAGACAGAATTGTGGGCTTAAAATTCCCTGATGAACAAGCGCTCAGGATCACAGATTGTCACAAGCCCATCTCAACAACTCTCCTGAAATGCTCCAGTGCTGCAACCACCAGCTGTGAAGACCCTCAGTTCGCAAATCCTACCCCTATTCCAGATGTGTAGCACAAACTCTTGCAAATCCAAGTGCAGTGTGAGCTACAGAATCATCCTGACTCCAGCACTTGTCCCACCTTGCTAGTCTGGGCAGGGGAGCACTAGAGCTCAAAGGAGTAGGAATAGCCATGGCACTGTCTGGAGTGTCCTGGGCGGATTTCCCTGGGCAGCCTCATGACTGTATGGCCAGATATTCCTCCTGGCTCCATCTCAGACTGGATTTGGGGGCTTCCATGTGTGTGGTATTAGAGGGGAAAATAAGAGAGTAAATTAATTGTGTCTCTCATGAAACAAGCCCCTTTTTCATTTTGAGAAATGGGAACTATGGGGAAATTGTGGGTTTTCTATCAGGAGTTTGGCTTATTGTTTTTCCTCATGAGGTCTCTCAACTGTTTCCTCTGCTAGTTTACCTACTGGCCTCTTTTTAAGAGAAAGATGGATGGAAATAAACTGGGGAAATTGAAAAGGAAATCAAAATTTTCAAAAATAAAAACCCGACATTCATGTGACTATGATGGATTTAGAAGACAATAAAACTAATTTATTTTTCAAACCTGAAAATATTCTGACATTTAAACCAATATTTTTTTTCTTTTGCAGAAGGGGATCAATCCACTAAATACTCACGTGGCAAACAAAAAAATATGCTTTGTGTACCAAATTCTGCTAAAGATTTCTTGCATGAACTTGGGCAAATCATTTAATTTGCCAGTTTCTCAGTGCACTGTTTGTGCAGTGAGAACAATGCCACTTCCTTTTTCTCATCCTTTGTCTTGTTTATTGAGATAGTCACTACTCCAGGGAGTACACAATCTCTAATTATGAACAACTAGCATAATAGCACCCTGATCTCTAGGACCTACCGCAACACAAAGAACTAATAATCATCCCAAGTCTTCTGTTCTGATGCATGGTCTGCAAGAGTTATGAATACTAACATATGCTGGAAAGTTCTGTTTAATTTTATGTCTTTGAAAGAAAATAAAAGCCTGTTTTTCCCACTGCTGCCATTTAGACAGGCTTATGCTTTCCAGGAAGCTTCTGCCTTTACTTGTCTTCCTTCTCCTTTTCAAAACAGAAATAAAAGTCTCACAGAATAAAATAAAGATTATGGATGGCCAGTCTTTCCTTCCTACCAGTTATTGTCTCCCAGGAATATGCAGCAAAGGATGTCTATGTTATCATTTGGTTTCACAGAGATCTGCAGAGATCTGCCAGCTGCTGGCCATATGCTTAATCCTAAAAGGAATTATCTACGTTCTGTGTTGTCTGTACATGACTGATTCCCTGTTTATGTATTTTTACTCGATTATGGCATATTATAAATCCATCTAGCTTAACTTTTATGGTTAGAATCCAAATCCTCCAGTGTTTGAGGGTGGTTTTTTATTCAAATGAAATTCCACTGCCATTGTGGAAAATTCATGCAGCAACAAATAGGACAAAAACAGCAAGACTTCATGCAAACTTATCAAACACAAGACAAAAAGTCTATGAACTTTAATTTACAATGACAGTCCTTCTTTAGAGTTTGTTTTTGAATTATGTGATAGTATTTCATAGCAGTTTCCCATCAGCTTCCCAGGTCCTGTCCAGAACCTCTGACTTGTATGGTTTCCACTGTGGAGATCCATGGCCATCCCAGCCATCCCAAGGCTGGGAATGTGTTCCTGCACCCTCACCACCCCTCATGAGAGGGGACTGTGAAGCAGGGAATGATGAAGCGAATTGCTCACAGCCAGAAGAAACAGCCAACCTGGGAATTGAGTTGCAGTTGCTCAACCCTCCAGCAGCAGCCAAACCACAAGCTATTGTTTGCTCTTGAAGCCTGTGGAAATCTCCAGATATTTGAATTCAGATTTTATGAGTGGCCTCACTATGCACATGCTCCTCTTAAAATGATACAACACTGTACAACACCAGGGCAGGCTTTTATACTCCCAGGCCATGGTAAATCTGTACTACAAAAGCACCCTAAAATGGTGCCTTACATGGAAGGCTTATTTTTCAGAGCACAGCAACACATCCCTTGGGGATGAAGATTGTTTCCTCAGGACTCAACCTAAGCATTTTCACGTGGTAAAATGAAGTAGGAGGATCCAGTGAAAGGAGCTCTCACTTCTCATTTAATTTACTACCTAATACTCAGCAGCCCAAGATTTATAAGGCACTACAGAACTGTCTACATGTTTCCCCTTGTGGCAGATAGCTGATAACTGTTAATAGACTTGCTTAGAAAGTTTATTTAGAGGAAGAACTTAACTGTATTACTTTTCATGGAGGTGTGAACATTGCTTAAGGAGCTTAAGTCTCCATGTATGAGTATTATCAGATAGGTTCATGAGGATGCTATTGTGCATTAATATGAAACTCCAAACCCAGCTTTCCACTGGTATATGTAGATAGAGCTATTTTGTAAATAATACCCTTGCTGATATTGCAGAGTTCTGGGATTGATGAATATATTGTTATTTCCAAGTATAATAATATTAACTCATAATACACACCTTCTCTATCCTCTTTCTGCATCTCCTGTAAAATCCATGACACCACCACTCATACAGAATCCAGTCTCCTCTGCAGCTGCACCTGGAACCTCCTTCAATGAGGTTTTGTCTGGCTTCCTACGCAGGACAATGAAGATGTTGTAGAAAAGCAAAGGTGCTGGAGAGGCTCCACACCACTTCTCATTTTCACTTGTCAGATGTACAGTTGTCAGATGTACCCATGCACTTTCAAATTCTGCCCTAGGTTAAGTCTTCACTACAACAGCAAGGAGTTTACTGTGTGGGACTGGGCTCCATTTTCAATGCACTGTGACATAGATGTCTGATCCCTTTCCATGCAATTGAGCAAATTTAGAACCTTTGGCCTTCAGTAAGAGGGAAGGGTACACACACAACAGTGCTCAGCACTTTCCAGGCTTTAACCCACTCTGCACATGCTGTGTGGTGATGAAAACATGATTAAAGGAGCATATATTACATTATGTCCAGCCTTAGAGAAATATTTTAATACAATAAAGAGAGAGCCATACATTTTCCTTTTTTTTTTTTTTCAGTTTAGAGGTAAGCTTTACCTCCTGGTATTTACAACCTGAAGCTCTCCAATATTGGGTTAGCTAATAGGATCCAGACAATGAAGCTGACTACAGGGAAAAGCAAGAGACTGTTTTAGTTTCACCCGCCAAGGAGAAGAAAAGACCCAGCTTGATAAATGGTGAAAAGTATATTAGATGTTAAAAAATATTTCATTTTTAATAATCCTAGGTGTTACTGACAACGCAGGTAAAAAGCAAAGTTCATTTCTTCAAAATATATTTAATCTGACAGTATCCCTTTAATTAAGTAGCAATTTAGATTTTCTTCTCCTCCACATACAAAGCTTTAATGAAACATGAAAGCCACAAAAGAAATTTGTGTGTGTTTCATGGCAAGGCGTGAGGAATGATTTTCTGTTTAAATTCACAGACAGTAGCTATACAAATAACATTTAATATTTGTCGGAAGTATTATCTGCCTTTTTCCCTCACAGCATTACATTACTAAGGTAATAAGTACATGAGAATACATGATTTCCTGGCTACTGTATTGAATATGCACCTTTAAACAAAGTTAGACTTGGGAATTTACCCATATCTTAAAATGCTAATCTAACACTAATTAAAAGGCCAGTGAATATGCTTTGATGGATTCTAGTTCATAGAATATGACAAATGAATTCAGATGGCATGCACGACTGCAGCAGAATTACAATATCAGAGCTGCAGTGAGCTGGGGGAAGCCAGGGAAGTGGTTCTCTGAACTGGTATGGGGGCAGGGAGAGGGAGAACTGGAGTTTGCACGGTTTGTGTGGGTGCTGCCATCCTCCCAAGGTGTGGCCAGCCACAGCCTTTGTTTCTCATTTCATAGGTGCTTTCCAGGCTATGCTGAAGCAAGAATTTGGCTGCTTCTGCATCCCACCCACCCTCCCTCTGATATATACACCTCCTTGCTGTTCACTGTGCAATATCGGGTTCTTCAGAAAGGACAACAGCCTCCCTGGGGAAGAAAAACCAAATGGTAGCCCTTCGTTTCTCCCACAAAAACAGGTCCTTTCATGGACTTCTTCAACCCCTTAAGCCCTGTGCGTATCTATTGATAGAGAATAATTAAGAGATCAGATAAGTATTTCTAGATGAGACTCCGCACCCAATATCTCCCTCAAATAACTCTGTCTTGTTTATCTTTCTGTCTTAAAATTAGGAGAAAGTTAAAACCCATCTTGTAATGCAATTTGGAGTATGGCCTATGAGCTCCCAAGTGCATGGCCTTTATAAACCTCTTTAGAATTGCTTATTGCAGGATGATATACAAGCCAACTGAATTGCCTTTACATTCCTTCTTCCCACATGAGGCAAGCCAAAATTTAATTCATGACAAATAAAAAGTTTGGTTAAAAAATGGTCATTTTTTGAAGCAGACTTCTTAGATGCCATTTTAAAAGGATTTGGAAGTTGGAATTTCCATGTACCATTATTTATCTGCCTGTGCAAAGCAGACTCAGCCCATCCCTCTCACACAGATGGCAGAATTCACCAAGTTTCCTTATCGCTGTTGGCCTTATAACTCCTTGTAGCTGCTTTCAGAATGCTAAACACAAATGAGGCTGACCCACCATTTGAGAAATTTGGAACACTTACTGTCCTGGAAAAATAAAGCAGTAGCAAGCATCCAAACAACAAAACCAGTTCATGCAAGGACCTGGGCAGTATGGTTCAGATTTAAAGCACCAGGTTTAGAGAGCCTTTCCAAAAAGACAAATTCTATAGTGGGATGAGTTGGAAGCAACTGTGTTTGGATGGTGAAAGTGTTTATTCTTCTAACACAGAGATCTGTCCAGAAGTATTTTCATTCAGAAAGAGTAAGGAGTTTAGGCATCGATTAAGAGTCAAAGTATTGTCACATATCCTGCAGCCCATGGGATCAACCACCACCTGCATGCCCATGTGAGGTCTTGTTCCCTTTCTCTGCCCTTCAGCAATGACAGAAGAAAGCTGTACACCTCTGCAGCACAGGGCAATATTAAGATCATATTTGTGTTTATTATCTGGTCAAATGAGGTAATAAACATAGCAAAGAACTTGCCTATAAGCAGGACAACACAAACAAGAGGTTAGAGAACAAAAATATTTTTTTCCTGATTCGAAAACAAGAGAACATCATGAATATAGCTCCTAAAGAATTCAGGTGCTGCTCTGCTGAGAGTGTGAGCCTGAAAGCCTGAGTTCCCTGTACAGGGACATTCCTTCCCTGTCTAGTGCCTGTGCTCCCCACCCACCATGACTTGTGGAGGACCCAAACAGCTGAACTGTGGATAAAGCAGCTTCAGATTATAGAAACAAGTCTAAAACTAGATACTTGGCTCAGACAAGACAAGAGGCCCTTCCTCATCAGGGTTCTCCCTGTAGGTAGCTGTTGAATTTTGAGCATCCTATCTGTGACCTCAAATTTGGAATAGAATCTGGAGGACACTCTTCCCACAGCTAGGGAAATATCCCAGCCACTGAGGCAGCAGGTAGCCCAGGGCTGACTGATCCTCCCTGAAAGAGTCAAGTCCGTTTGTAGAAATAATTAAATTTCCACTGGATCAAAACAAGAGTGCCTGCACTTAGGGGTTAATGCACAAGTTCATTCACAGCCTCCCTGTGAGGCAGTGTCAAAGTTTGAGTGGCTTTACACACACCCTCTGGCAAAACCAGAGAGTGCAACTGAGCAGGGTCTTTTAAAAGATCAGTAGTATTTCACCAGGGGGATCTGGGATGGGTCTGCATGTTTAAAAATCTGTCTTAGAGTACTTTTTCCAAGGTCTCACAGTGAAACCATGCCAGTGCTGGATACTGACCTGTGCTCTTCTGAGGAATGTCTGTCCAGATCTTTTCAAACCAGGCTTAGGGACACTCAGAAGGTTTAATGGAGTGGACACAGCACCACAGTAACAGAGCTGCACAGATTTGGGACTGGAGCTGGCTGGTTGCTAGCCAGCTTGGACTGAGGACAGGATGATCTCAGGCTGGCCTGCAAAAGACCATGAAAAAATAACCAGCCCCAACCTATACCTTAAAACGAAGACCAGACTGCCCTTTCAAGGAGGTGGGGGAGACAGTCTTTTTCCAGATTGTTCCTTTTTCCTCTGTGAGGGAGGATCTTATTATGAGCACAGCTGAATTTCTAGATGACAGAAATTCTCCCTGTCACAAGCTCTGCTTGATCTTACTATCACAAACTGTATAGACACCTCTAACATGTTCCTTCAATGCCACTTCTGTGTTCCCCTGTTCTTCAATCAGAGATAAATAAACAAAAGGCAGCATGATGCCTGTTATCTAAAAAGATTCAGGTAGAGCAAGTATCATAGCACAATCAGAGTGCCTGAAAATTGTATTTTCCTGAAAAAGACTTCTACTTGCCTTCTTGGATCACACACAGAGGAAGTCCAAGGTCTAGAGGGACAAAATAACTCTTAGTAACTGAACGTTTGAACATTCATACAGGATTAATTACTTGTTTTATTTTTTTCTTTAATTTTAAATGATTGTACTGCTAGTAAAAGTGGAAAGTAAAGACTCTGATCTATGCCAGGCACTTAGTACATGCAAATACTGGGCAAGTTTTTCCTATCTTGAAGAATTTTAGCATAAACTACAAAGGCACAGTGGACTGAATCGATCCCTGGAGAAAACATGTGCAACTCTACTTACATAAAAAGTCTGCTTGCTTCAATAGATCTGTACCCATTTATCCTGAGGATGAATTCACACATTTTTTCCTATTATTAGATGGACATCCTATTTCTAATGGAGTCTATGTGATCTAAGCACTTCCACTTCCTTTTTTTTTTTAGAAGTAAAATTCTGTGCTTAGAGGATGAATTGCACTGCTGAGCAGTGCTGTAAGGATCAATTGAGGTACATTAACATTTGCAATGCCATTATGCTAAATCTGAAATACTGGGCTATATAAGAAATTTCAAACAAAGCATCTGCTCAGTCTTGGTAAAGCAAATCTTTTGTCTGAGGCATATTGCACTAGTAAATTGGTGCAATGAGGATTATACTGCTCTTGAAATGTCATCAAAATGGATGAATTTCACAACAAATAAATAACATGGAAGAATAATGAATTTCTAACAATTATTTCCCCAAACCTATTTTGACAAAAATTTACATCCTGGCTGTCATTATGGTTCATATATTTCTAGTTACCATTCACTTATGACAATAATTAAGTCAATTGAAATACTCAGTACAAGATGTAGGCAAAACGTGCAAGACCAGAGGGTTATGAGCAGTGGAAAATAGGTGCTTAGAGCAGATTAGGTGTGAATCACAAGGGTTGCAGCCAGGCTTTCCCTGTATAAAAGTCAAATGTCAGGTTGCCTATGCTTGGTTACGATTGGCATGAGATCAGCTCTCTGTATCCTGTGAGTCATATTCTCCACAGCCTTGGCCAACTTTCCTAACCTGTGTCCTTGTCTGGGGGGAAAAAGGGTGTATTTACCCTAATACACTCTTGAGAGTGAGCAGTCCTAACTCTGAGCTGTGTGCATGGCCAGTGGGACAGGGATGGACATCTGACTGAGGGGCAGTACAACTCCAGGAGTATTTTGTTCACATCTGTGCAAGCAGGACACGTTCAGTCTATACCGGAGGGAGCTCAGACATGCCAGGCAGAGGTTATGCCACAGCTTTATTTTCCACATTGCATGACCAGAGATGATGTTTTCAGAAGATGCTCAGGATTGCAGAAACAGTCTCACTAGATTATGCTGATGACCTAAATGGGTTGTATAATCCATGCACTTCCTCCTTGCAGACTGAGAAAGGTGTGTGCACTCCCTGTTGGCATTGAAAATATGCCCTATATGGTCTATCTGGTAGTTTTTCCAGTTCTCACCAGTCTATCTACAGTGCCAGTGCTGGGAAAGGTGACTGGTACATCTCTGGTCATAGCCACCTGGTTATCTTATGAGACAGTAATGAAAGGGACACGTAGACTGTGATAAGCTCTCATTAAACTATGCAAAAGCATTTCTGGGAAAGTCTTTTTTGTTATTACAGCAGGAGTTGTGTTGAATTTTACAGAGCTTACATGCTGAAGTATAAACAGCATCCAGGCAGCCTTGAGCAGGTTGTTTAACACCTCCCTGTACCTAAACAGAAGCAAGTGTGCACTCTCAACTTGTGGAAACCAAACATGTTAAGACAAATTTTCTCACCCTTGACAGCAGTGGAGCTGGGAGAGTATTCACCATACATTTGCCTTTCTTTATCTCTGGTACTCCAGCCTGCTCTGCTCTCAGTTCCTCCCTTCTTCCTCCTCCCAGTACAACATACCCTTTTCCTTGCCTCAAAGATAGAGGATCTGAAGCCTGGACATCTCACAACACTCCCTTCTCCACAACTCACTCCACTTCAGCTTTCTCAAGACTGTGAGAAAGCAAATATTCCAGAAACCTCAGAGGTAAGACCCAGATTTTTTGATGGAGCCCATTAAATCCACTGAGAATCTCATTTTGAGGATCTGTAAATACATGCTAGAACTCTGGCAACATGCAGCACTAGGACCACTGAATATTAATGCAGAAGAACAGAGCTCAGGCACCAGCAAAGCAGTTAACATGTAGGAGAGCTCTTTCTATACAGACTGTGTCAGCATTTAAGTGCCAGATTATTCTTAGCAGCACCAAGCACAGGAGTCCCTACTTCATTTTCTCTACCTAACAGTTACCTTCCGAGTTTAAAGATTTATGCACCCTTCTGCACTCAACCATTGACAGAGGAGTTAATTTCCATACCCCTTAGCAAATGCAGGTCCTTGTCTCCAATCCTTTGTTTTCATACAAATTTTGTCACCCTTATTTGTTCCAGTCTGACCAGTTTTGGTGAAAAGGATCTTCTTGATTGAGGGCAGCAGAATATGATCCCCAGAGAGAAGTCTGTGGCTAAACTGTGCCACTTTCATGATGAAAGAGTCTGTCAATATTCCTAGAGCATAGGTTTTTTGATTGAATTGGGGAAAAAAAAAAAAAGAAAATTAATTACATCAGATAATTCTATGCTTCAAACCCATATTTAATAACATTGTCCAGCATTATCACCAGCTACCCAAATCAATGAAGGTGATGAGAGTGCTGTGAGACTAAAACTGAGCACAGGGCCCTCACGTACAGTATGACCTGAGATAGTGTAAGAGGTTTATTGCCTCCCTTTTTCTTCTTCTACAGGAATCTCATCCCTCTGCTCCCACCTCCACACCTCATTCTCTACCACTCCCCCAGTTAGCCCTATATCACTATTTCTGAAAATGCACTCTAAACGAAATCACTGAAAGGAACTGCTTTAAAAACACACACTTTTTCCTTTAGGAAGAAGAAACTGGAAAGAAACTGCTCAAACGCACCAGAGACAGGTAACCTTGAGGCCTGACCCCCAGTGGCAGGCAGTCCACACCAGGCTCTGAAATGTGACACAGATCTTTAAAAAGCCTGCTGAAGGTATGACATGAAAAGGCAGCATTAGAGCTTGGGAAAATGTGCTGTTGCTTGACAAAGTGCACCCAAATCCCTTCCCTGAGCTGTTCTTTAAAAATTAAAGTGACCTAAAGCTAAGCATATTTTAAAGTGTTGTTTGTTAAACAAACAAACAAACAAAAACACAGCAAGAGAAGCAAAGGAAAATAATTCTCAACAAAGAATATTCTATGTAGTCTGTATTTTCTTCAAGAAAGGCCCTTGGCATTGTTGTGGTAAAAGTAGAGGACATTTTATAAATGTATTTCTATAAACAGAAAAGTATTCAAATTGGAAATGCCTGTTTGGCTGACTCTCCCCCTTTGCAGCTTGTGTACTCCTTCAGCAGATAACAGAGGACAGCTCTTGCTAGCAGGCTGCTCTCAACATTCTCTTCATTAACTCTGTGAAAAATAAAAGCTCCATTCTACATTGTTTGATGGTAATTAGAAGCTGAATCATGAAATGCGTCAACCTTCTGCCGTTCTTTGGGTGTTTACAGTTTATACTGGCATATTACACCTAGTTTTATTTAGGGCTTTCTTAGAAACCTGTGTTATTACCGTGTGTAGTTCGAGGAGCTGGTGACATACTTTGAATATAATTGCAGAGAAGGTGTTTTTTATAAATTCCACAGAAGAGGAATCAAATGTTAAAAAAATCTCAATGCTCGTTGGTTATGCTGGCAATCTTTTCAATTCACAAGAGAATATGATTTTTCATCACAGATGCAGATTATTTGACAGAATCAGTTACCAGAGAAGATGCAGACTATTTTTATCTTTTTGATCAGTACTGGTAAATTCATGGCACTACTAGTTTGGAATTAATGGTCTCTACCAGTAGAGCATTTCAGTATTAAAAAAAGATCTGAGAAGTTCTCTACATAGAAAACCTTAAAATACCAGAAAGACTACCTATCTACAGGTAGCATTACACTTTACTCAGTATCTGAATTAGCAGTTTGGGCTGTATGAATATGGTGTTTATTTCAGACAGGCTTTGAAAAAAAGATGAACAAAATTGCCTGTTTGGCTACCAGAAAGCAGTCAGTTCTCATCTGGGTAAGAATCCTTATTTCTGTACCTATCTTTTCTCTTACATCCTATGTACTGCACTAAGTTTCAGCAAAAGCTGCCAAAGGCTGATTCATTAGGACCTGTAACATGGAAATACACATGCTCATTTCAGTCTGTGGTCACTTTATGCTGCCCTGAAGTCACTTCCATCTGTGTGAGTCAAGCAATCAGCACACCTGGGAAGCTCCAAGAGAAATGAATGCACTGTTTAAGTCAGGATGATGATTCAGTAACTGACTTGCTTCTCTGATTTGGAACTCAACCAACATCTTGTCATGACACTGTCTTTTCACTGCAAACAGCTCTCTTCTTCCTCAGATGGGGCCCATCATAATTATGAACATAATCAAAGAATGAGCATGACAAGAACAATCACATGCAAAATCTGTAGAGCTCCTTTTATAAAGCTGGATGTTTGCATTTCTGAATATCTGTTTAACTCATACGCTTTCTGAGGAAAAAACATTATATTCCAGATCTGATTCCAAACAAAGAAACAGAAAAACTCTCAAGTCTGTTACACACAGTCCCAAGGAAATTGGGAAGACAAGATTTGATGGTATAATAAATACAGCTGGAGGCAGTTCAAAGCAATACAGGCATTTTTCAACAAGAAAGATGACAACTTTTCTCAAATGAAATTAAGGCTTCTACTTACTCTTGTGATGCTCAGAACATCTGCATTCAATATCCCAGTTTTTTTACTCTCGTGGTGGGACAGATGGTAACGAGGTGCCCAATTTCCAGTACCTTTCAAAGAGATTTAGGCACCTGCCTCACAATTTTTCAAGAATGATTTCTCTCTGTTATTCTCAGCTTTGACAAACTGCAATCCAGGAGATTCCATTTGCCACCTTGCTGCCAGGTAGCAGTTTGACCTCACATAAATTGCTTGACCTTTGTATTCCCCTTTTTAACCACCCCATTTATGAACTAAAGCCCCCACCCTTTTATTAATATATATGTAATACTTTTTAAGATGCTTTGAGCTTGTACTAGAGGTACACTATAAATACATCCATACCTAAATTGCCACCATTAAAAAATAACAGGAAAAATACTTGTTGGTGGATTAGCTACATATGATCAATGCCAAATAAAAATCTACTATGGGTTTGCTAAGGTCATTTAGTGCTGTGCAATTCTCATGAGGTAAATATTTTTGAAAGTGGGGAATGCTTTGAGATTAAGCAATACATTACAGTTTTTGATCAAATGCCAGAAGCCATAGGTGAATAGGAAACAGACATCAGTAATTACAGTTCGTACTTCAGCTATTTCAAAACCCCTTGCTTCAATGAGCAAGTATTAACTGGACAGACACTCCTTCACAAATTAGAGGCTGCAAAGACTTATTACACACCATATTTATCTTTGAAACTTGTCCAACAGAATTAAACTAAAAAAATAATGATACAGATTATGGTTGCAGGCAAAAAACTATTAAAACTCTAACAACTATATATACGTTTTTATCTGTCAAACTGTCCCTGCAGCCACTCTTTGGTTAAGGAGCTCAGGAATGCAGTATTGAGAAACACTAGTAATTGTATTAGTATGCTGCTGTCAAACTTCAAACTGGCTGTATTTTATCACAGGAAATGATAAAAGAATTTCTTGATTGTGCAGGCCTTAAAACGCAACGGAATTGCAAGAACATGAGATGGGAGCAAAAATGAAAACGTGACACCCACGTGAGGGAGAAGTGTACAAGGGGTGTCAGAACTGTGCTCAGAGCCATCAACTTGGCATCAACCAAGTCTACTGTAAACCCAAAAGCAATCCAACCACGTCCCCATGTAACAGCACTCTTTGTCAGTTAAGAGGCCTTACTGACCAGGTCTGGCACATAACAGAGGTAGCTTTCAGCAGGCCAGGATGCTCCAGGTACAACTTTGTTCAAAGAACAACAGTAATTGGGAGAGGACATTCCCTTCTCCAGTTAGTTTTTCCTGTTTAGTCCAGAGGGCTTCACTTGGGAAGCTGTAAGATTTTTCCTCAAAAGACTTAAGGCTACTCAGGTTATTCATGACTAATGTTGGACGAAATCCGAAACTGTAGTGGAGAAAAAACTGGGGCCAAACTAGTGCATGCATTTATGTTTTTCAAGACTTCTTAGGGGAGAAAGGTGCGTAGGCAAAGCTGCCTTTTAACTGTTGCCCAACTCAAGATAACATCAAATGAGCTCCTAATAAATGCTTGGCTTCACAAAAATTATAAATTTCAGTATGAATCTCAAGTACATTCCTCTAGATTTCAGTCAGACAAGAAGCTAATGCAAATTTTTCATTTGCTAAAGAATTATTATGACATCTCAAATTTAGTTTAGTGTAAGAGATTATATATTTAAGCTGATTAAAAAGCTTTATGTCAACTAAAACATGCATTTGGATTGTTTTAATACTGTTAAACAGGTAAACTTCAGTCTCAGAATGCACTTTTACTTGTTTGGCTACAATTTTTATTACAGAGCAAAACTACAAAAAAAGTGTTAGGAATGCAAGGCACTTCAAAACTGATCAGCAATTTAGGAGGATCATTATCAAAGGCACATTTATGCATTCATGTACTTTTTATTTATTTATATGATCTCTATCAAGCTGTATTACTTTTACATTTTCCCTTTTATTCAGAGATTTTCAAGCATGGTATAATTCTGGAAAACAACTAATATTATAAGCAAATACTTTAGGTAGATAAAAATGCTTGAAATGCATTTTTAAATTCATCATCCAAGTAACTCCATGCAAATATTCTGCATACTTCCTAAAGAGTTACATGATTAATGGCCTAACATAAAACAAATTGGTTACATGAAAAGTATTACAGGTGGCTGAGCAATAGCTGCTTTCTGAGGGTTTGGATTTCTTTTAAAGCAATTTCATATAAAAAACCACTAATCCTTACAATAAGATAAATATCTTGATTTGAAAATATTTAAAAAAATATACAGCATATTTAATATATTATATAAAAAATTAAAATGTTTAATGGCATACTGCTGATGTGTTTGGCACTAAATTATCAGCATCATTCTGCTTTTCAGTATATAACAAGCAGAAAGGTCAACTGTATCAAACACCCATATTCCAGCTGCTTAAAAACAACAGAAATAATGGACTGTAACTTTTGAACAGGAAATTTGGAACAAAGAAAAATCTTGATGAAGTTCATGGTGTAATCTGTGTTTACACACGTCAGCATGCAATTTACCTTTAAAATCACTTTAGAGATAACACTTGCCTCCTTCCACACACAAGGTTCTAAAGCAATGTGGTTTGTAAACTTAGTGTGAGATTTATGGTGTTACACTGCAGAAACCTGTTTAGCCCCTGATTTACAATCCTGGCAATTGTATTCAACTCTGTCATCACAGCTAATTACAGCTAACTGCAGATTACCATATTGCAAACTCTCGTCTGTGTGAAAGAAATATGATGTTCTGCTAAAAAAAGAAAGAGAATCAAATATCTCGAGGGCTAATGAACAAAAATGCACTATTCCATCTTGGACTGCAAACCTGAACTCTCCGAATTGCTGCCGTAAAACTTCAAATTGCTATTTGTTGGCAAGTTGTTTTAGCCTCAAGTACTTCCCCAGTAAATCACCATTACGTTAATACCGCACCTTTGGCCTGAAACACATTAATCTTGGTTAACAATAACTGACATTTACATTACCAGTTCAATTCAGGCATTGTGGGGACTAAACATATAAGCAAGAGCTTCGGGGAGAAAAGTTACTAGTTCTGAATGTGTACTTACTTTTCACTGAGAACAATTTTGAAGAAACAGTATCATCAATTCTTGTTATAATCTTAGACCATAAACATTCAAATCCTAATTGATCTGTAAAACATTTGACTTGGAGTAAAATCTGTGTTTGTATCTGGAGTGCAGTTACATGTACAACATAACAGATTTCAGATATTTTTCCAAGATATTTATTTCTGCATTTTATTTGCTCAAAGAAATTGGCACTTTTAAAATGTATGATGATCTTGGGAAGGAAAGAAAAATGGGAATTTAAAATACTTTGAAGAATGTGGCACCACAACATGACAAATAGTACCAAATCCTTCCAGGAGAGGGAGGATGGACTTTTTCAGACAGGTTTTTCGTGTTTGTATTTACAAAGGCTATCAATGCATAAATAATATTGGTTTAAAACAGGTTGGGTGGTTTTGCTTTTCTTTACTTTGTGTTCCCCCCAGACTTTCCAGCAGAAAAGTAGTACTTACTCCATTAAGTCGGTGTAACCCCAGAAGGAAAATTACCCTTCCCCTTATACCCACACATTATAACTTCATTACAGCACAAAACTCACTTGGGACCAAGTATTTTATTGAAACTTCAGGGAGTTCTCTACCAGACTCCAAGTGCATTCTGCAGTGTATTATCTTAGGTTTCCATACTTAAGAGAAAAGTGCATATATTTAACACAGTATTGATGTTTAGATAGTATTTTTGTTCATTGTAAGAGAGTGCCAAAACAAGATAGTGCATGAAGATAAATACAAGGTATTTGATGTGCTGGGTTTTGGTTTGGGGTTTTTTATGCTTGGATTTAACAAGATGCCTACAACAATTCTTCAAGTAACAACAGGTATTTGACTTCTGAGGAAAACAGGACGGATTACATGTATCCCATGTTGCTTTTTGTTTCCCATCTTTTTTTGGCTTCAAATCTGAAATAGAGCACAAACCCCACATCATTAGGAATCATGAGCATGCGTGTTTCAGATATTTAACCATGTTATTCTTAACAACAACAAAAATAAAAACTTATTTTTAATCCTGTAATAAAAAAACATGAAGACAAACACAGCCATATAACCACTACATTATTTCTGATAAAGCCTCTGTAAAATGTCTGATACACTGCTAAAAAACCCACCGAAACCCACCAAGGTTAAACTAAACAAATAAGATTAGCACAAGCCTATTTCAACTAAGAAAACATTTAACTGAGATTGTATTGTATACACTTAGTGCCAATGAAACCACAAATGTTTAATTCCATACTCAGATGACTTACCCCCAAGCAAGCTTCTTTTTCTTTTGAGCTTCTTGGACAGCCTCTGCTTCTTGCTTGGCTTTTACAAAGTTGCGGCAAGCAGCTGCTTTGGCAATTTTCACACCAAGCTAAGACATGAAAAGGAACAAAGGAAAACTCATTAGATGCAAATGGCTCATACAAAATTTAAGCCTCACAAATTACGTGGTCTGATATTGTTTCTCAAAAGTCAAGAGATACTAAAATATCTTCCAAATACTAAGGCCAACGATGTACTATTAGATTGGACAAACAGGAATGTCTTGAGAGAAATACAAAGGCACAGGATGCTGGGACAAACTTTTAAAAATAAAAGCAAAGGGCAACAGCCCACTAGATCCTTTTGTTTGTTTGTTTTAAATAGATAGGCATACATAAACACACAGTCTCCTTTATTAAGGCCAGTCCGTGACCTCAGCTGGGCTAACACAATAGTGTCAGGTCTTCCCAGTATCAAAAACACCCAAAAAGACAATTTTATACAGGAAGAGATACTGCTACCACACATTTTCCAGTAGAACCACTAACCATGTTTTAACCAGTCTGTCCAAAGGTAAACAAAACAGTGTCCTTAGTGTCTGTGTGCCATTTAGTCTTCACATTGCTAACTTTTAGATTTTAAGTGTGATAACACACACGCTTTTCAAATGAGGTTGTAATAGGCTATGAGTAAATACCACTTTACTTCCATAAACATATTCAAACTGTGAGAATTCAGTTCACTTTAGTGAACGTCAAAGGAGTGGAAGAGAGAATAAAGCAAAAAAGATAGAAGAAGGTACTGTCAGCTATGACCAGCTTATTCTCCTTGATCAGCATTCATAACTTGTTTGCTGTAGCCACATTTTGTGGTTGCTGTCATGACCCAACATTCTGAATTATGGAGGAATTTGTTTTCAAAAGTTACTGCTGTTCTTCAAGACAAGCAAACAATTCATTTAGCCAAAATTGCTACAAACTGATGTGGACAAATAGGTCTTCTTTCAATCCACCCAAACCCTACTGAAATTAGGAAACGAATTTCTGACTGGATATTCTCAATTTCCACAAAAGGGCACAGGACCATCAAGGAATAGAGGCACAGGAGAGGCAAGTGAAAAAACACTTCTCTACACTTTGGTTCAAGTTACATTATTAATGGCAATACACTTGAATAATCTGCAGCAAACCATTATTTACTCTGAGAAATGTTTTCTCCAGATAAGGGGAGAGAGAACTCAAGAACAGACCTTCAGGTGTAGATGCTGACACATTTTCTACAACTATCCCACCAAACACCTGCTAGGTGGGTGATCATTTTGTTAACAAAGCAAAATAAAGATAACCAAACCAGCACCACTACAAGCTATTCTACCTCATGGTCCTCTCAGGAGGCAAGAAGGTCTCCTTTCTGCAGTGGGCTTTCAGAAAAGGCAGTAAGCACAACACAAGCAGTTAAGAGCTAAGCATAATATTTTAAAAGGAAAATACACATTTTCATAAGCATAGTATGTTAAAAGGAAAAATGAAGCCTGAACAAGTTTCTCATCCTCTATCTGAACATTATAAGGCCACAAATATGCACGTATGGAACCATCACAATTAACAAAATAATAACTGTGACCAGCTATTTAAAAACTTTTATATTAGCTATGTAATTTCCCCCCTGAGCATTAACATTTTATATAATCAGTAACTCAATGCCAACATCTGAACTACCAAATCTCAGGTCAAAGACTAAAACATAACATTCTTTTATTTGCACTGTCACTTAATATTTAAGGGCAGCTATTAACTTTAACATACTTGCAGTATAAAAATGCTTAAGAAAACTCACCTAAAATATTCAAAAAATGTTTACTTTTAAATTGAAACAGGATTAATTATTAGGTTAAACAATAGAGCAATCTGATGGCTGAAGTCAATCAGTACATCCATGCCTCTGTTAACTGTATTTTACACACTTGAAAATTAACTTTTACTATGTGATGAATAACAGCATTGTCTTCTTTTCTAGTGGCCCATTAAGCACTTATACAAATATACACAAGTGAGGTTTACACAAGTGCTGCAGAAAAATCTTTCTATCTGTATTTCTTGGAAGACAGAATGAGTTCTTCCATCTTTGAAAAGTACAGAAAAAAACAGGACAATAAGATCCTCTGCAGCATTTCTGCAAGTGAAAGGAGAAACATTTTGCAGCCTTGATTATCATTTCTGGGCTACATAGACTCAAATTTGCAAGACATGAAAACAAACGTTGCATAAAAACAGACACAAACATTTTAGTCAGATTAAATGTCGTCTTCTCCCACCCACACCCAGACATCCATTTTCACTCACTGCCCCCCCTCAAAAGAAATCCACAAAAGCTTGGTCAATGGATTTTACATTAAAAATAAACCCAAACCACTAACATTTCAGGTCATCAGATAACTCAATAAAATACAATCTTAAAAGAAGTAAGAAAGCATGAATAAAAATATATACAACAATTTCTTGTGTAGTCAAAGTATCAGCATTTTCCATATAGAACATCCAATATTTTGCTGCATTTTAATTAAGGTGTCTAAACATTATCACAAAGAACTGCAAATTGGTCAGAGCACGCAGTAAGGAAAATTAAGCTCTAAAGGCTTTTTATCACCATATTTCAGGAACCAAGGGTGTAAAATGTTCTAATTTGGGATATATTAAAAGCCATAAAAGGTCTTTCAAAAAGATTAATGGTACTTTGCTTGGATTTAAGATAAGGGCTTTAGCTGGTTGGAAAAGCAGGGCCCTGGCTAGACCCTTGAGGCATTCATCTTTACAGCCACTTGGAAGATTTGTAAAAGCGTCTGCATAACCTCAAGCAAACGCACTGCGACATTTTTTTTTTAAATTCCTTTCAATTTTACAGGTTTAAAGTGTGTAAATCATACTGGGTAGTAAAGCTGATATAACGGTTCATCCTTGTAACACTATATATATATATGTATTTTAAGACAAACTTAAAAACAACCCCAAACTTAGTGTCTACAGGGCAAAGACCTTTCCATTTTGAAGTTGACCAATAATCATGTCAAAATCTCACTCTAGATGTTTAATGCAGCATAAAGGAAAATTCTCTACTCATCTGAAATAGTTACCTTGTAACAAATATCTGAAGCTTTGCCTCTTTTTGAACACTTTCAAGTCATTTATTTAAAAAAATACCAATTGTCATACTTTAACTTTTTATGGAATAACAGGTCCCTACGAAAAATATTTATGCTATTCTCTTTTGTTCTTTAATTAAATGAAAACAGATGTTTTCTGAAGTAAAGCGGAACCATTACTGGAGTACTTAAAGTGTTAAGGTCTTTAATTTTTATATCAGTTTGGTCTACAATTCCTGATTGTCTTTACTCAAGCTCAACATTAATGTCAAGCAAGTTACCTAGGAGACGAAAGAGATCAAAGAGACAAAAAACCCTCAAATGTCTGATTAATCAAGCCTGCAAACAGCTTATTTCTTTTAGCCTGCATGCAAGTATGAAAATGAGATTCTGGGAGCCGTACATTGTGCAGATTTGTTCATTCTTATCAGAACAAAGCCAGCGGCAGCTTATTTCATGGATCATTGGCACTGTCATCAGTGCTACACAGAACGGGTGACAGCTCCTCATTTTGAGGCTTGAACAAAATTAGCAAAAAGTCGGCACAAATTAGCCTCTCATCTTTTTAGTAATATGACATTATTCATTTACTTTTTATCCAATTTTTAATTTTTTCCTTGTCAGCTATCCCTTTCTAGTGTTTCTCGCGCAGCATCATAAAACACTTTTAAAACAAGCAAAGAAATGGCTGAAGTTGAAATGGAATGTGAAGTTCAGGCAGAGGAGTAAACATTTTTATTAAGTTGCAACAGAATCTACTGTAAGTTCCAGAAAACTTCCTTGCAAATCAAGACATTAAACATGGAATATCACAAAGCAAAGACTTTTCATTCAGATAGGACTGTGCAATCCAAACGCTGAATGATGCAAGTACTGACACAACCAACTCAAGAACTGCTCCAGAAATATTTAGGGATGAAATAAAAAATGTTAAACCTACAAAAGCTCCAACAAAACATCTATATTCAAACAGGTCTTGAAATACCCTCTGACCATACCAGAGAAGCCAAACAGCCTTTTAATACAGTGTTACAGTTTCTCATCAAATATGAATCTAGTTATTTCAGGCTTGCCTGTAGCAATGATTTTCTCCTTTTATGTTATGGAATGTTATCCATTGCTGACGTATATAAAATATATAAAGCAAACAAGAATACCAAGTGGATTTTGCAGTGAAAATTGTCCCTTTTCAATGATGTGCTCAACTTCCACTGTAAAATACTTTGTAATACCTTTGTTGTATTTTTATGCTGTGTGTTACAACACCAAATTATATTTGGACGACACAGGAATGGAGCAAGGACAGAAAACAGTTCTAATATTTAGCTCTTTGCTAGACTTAAACATTTAAATGTAAGTAACTTCTTCCATTCATGAGAAAACACAGCATTAAAAAATTAACCATAAGCTGTTAGATGCTTTACAGAGCCCCCTTATAACAAAGGCAGTTTTAAAAAAAGAACTGTAGTACTGTTTTCAGCAATTTCTTTATCTCTGTTCTTCTAAGTAAGAAAGCTTATTAACAAGCTTTGAACTTAAAATCACATTTACAATAATGTGCCATCAACAGTTTTATAAGCTAATTAGAAAAAAAGATTAATTAATGACTGGCTGCTAATAAAATGGCAATCATGAAGAAAGAAACCAAGGGTGCTAAGCTTCAACTACCACCAATTAAGAGCTAATTACAAACAAATTATATATGTGTTTTGCTGTGGGCTTTAATTTACTAAAATGGTTTTAATTAAAAGAGAAAACATGCTGATTAATTGAACTGCAGAAAAAATCTACAGTATAAACTGTGCTTTGTCTGTCTCTTTAATTAGACTTGTAACATCTGAAATCTTTTTTTAAGGTTTGTTAAGGAAAAGATATACATAATTAAGGGAGCATAAGAATGTAATTCTAGGTGATAACCCTGCCATGTTCTAAAGGTTAAAAGAAAACCACCTCAATGAGGAGAGGTATTTGGAAGCACCTCCACTAGGTGTAGGAAAGGAAATCCTTCACAGATAAAAAAAGCAGCTTTTTTTTTTCCTCCTTTTTTTGGAGGTTCTTCAACAGACAAGACTTCCAAGTTAACTGGTACGTGGTAACATTCCCCATAAAACCACATCATTCCCTTGAGGTTCCTAAAAATACTATGAGAATTTGTGACCGTTGTACAGAATTCAGAAATTTTATTTTACCAACAGAATATCATCAAGCACTAACACCTGTCCACCTCTAACAGTAATGCCACCACAATCAATCATTTCCTACCCAGATTCTCAAATGGAAATTCAAATTCAGTTTCCAGGATGGTTCTCAGTAGTTATGACCTCCAACCTTGGTTGTGTACCTCCCTTTCTAAATCACACAGCTTCACTTTCTAACTTACACGACTGAAGTTATGTACAGAGCAGACACTAATCTGATCATGAGAAAATGGTCAGAACTGATGCATCAAATTTTGATAACATCAGGACTGATCTTGCCATAATAACACGAGAATGAGAACCCAGTGAATGGCCAATTAACTTCATTAACTACAACGTAGATCTTTCATTTAAGCTTGACTAAATATCGTAGTGTCCCTATAAATTGCAGCTTTCTAAAAACCTTTCACCAAAATGCCAGAAGCCACTAAGCCAAGCACTGAGAGCACTGCTGTCAAAAAGCCCTTGCTATTTAGAGACTGACAACTACTCCAGTAATTTAGCACACTAAATTACAAAATATTTTCAAAGTTCCTTTTGACAGGTAAGTCTAATATGGTCAAGACTACTTTATCATGTTCAAGTTACAGCCCTAAGGCTAATGTGCTCTTAGACAATGTGGCACCATCTACCAGGCAGTTAACACAAAACTCACAGGAAAATGAGAAGTTTGCACTTCAGTCAGATTAGTTCCCAGAATATTAGAGCCATAAGAAATCTGCAATCTGCTTTTTGAGACACCACACTATGACTTGAGTACCGAAACACTATGAGAAAACCTCTTTCCCTAGGGGGGGGAAAAAAGCTTGGAAAATATATATTAGGAGTGGTGGGGGGTAATCTTTTAAGATTATTTGATTTAATTAGGAAAACAATTTTTACAAGTATCACTCCAAACTGAAACTGATTTACAGCAAAGTGAAATTACCAGGAATCTCCACACACCATCCTTAGTCAAAGGGATGAACACATCCAACTATGCACAACCACAGTGCTATAATTTAGCAACATTCAATCTTTAAAAAAATCAAGGCAGATTTCCACAAACACAGTAGGAACAACTTAATTACATCTGAAGATTCTATTCCAAAAAGACTTTTACAAAGCATTAAAAAGTTGACACAGTTCCAAGTGTCTGTTTCCAGATACACATCCAAGTACCTGCTACCATCAGATCTCAGCTATCCCACCCCAGGGCATCACCAAACAACCACTTCATTTCAGCCCAGGTAAGTGTCCCCATAAACTTTATTCCCTCAGTAACTTTCATTCTAAAAGGTTCAGAATTTTTTGGGTAACTCCTACATTAACAGTTCTAGTGGCATCCCTCAAATTAAACAAGTAATCCTTAAATGTAATGTTCAAACAGTAGCTTTAGGTATGCCAGTCTACACTTGAAAAGCAAAAGTCTGAAACGTGAAGGACTCTGCCAATGCTGGAAGCCCTGGAACAGGATAACAGACAGCAACTGGATTACAGTCATAAACAACTGTGCATATTATACCATGCACACTACAATGAATTGCTAGTTATTTAATACTAATATTACTACATTGCAGGTACGAAAGAAATAATTCAGTAGCCTACCTGTGCTTGAAAATCTGCAGCAAATTAAGATTAAGCACCACCTGCATTATGTTGTTGCTGAACACATTTATCAGAGACTGCAGTGCTGATCTTGTACCCTCTGTCACAGCACTGAGAGGCTCCAGCTGGAAGCTGAAGGAGCAGTCACTAATGGCCTGAATTATTCTGTACAACATAATGCAGAGATGCCAGTATCTTTTCAGGAAGAATTTCACTCATATATGAAGTAATGAAATCAAGAATTTCAGGATCACTAAACCTCTTGGTGAAATAGGATATACCCCACAAGAGAACATGCTGTGGAGATGGCCAAGGACACCACAGTTAGGGATCTGCTACCCTGCTAATTGACAACAGGAGACAAGGGGTAAGGCTCCGTAGTGAGGTTTGCCAAGAGATTAGACAAAATAGCAGCATCATTAAGTAAGTACAATTCATTTTTAGGAGAGAAATCAAGTGCCAATAAAAAAGGAGTAACAAGCTAGTCTCAAAAGCTACATGGTGAATCCACATGGGTAAATGCAGCCTCATGCACAAGGTGTCCATGTTCTAACTCTCAGTCCAAGACCTGGAATACTACTAGATAGAGAAGTTTTGTTTTAAAATCAGTATTTGTACATTTTTGTCAAAGCAGAAGAAATCAACAAATAACATACTGCCCAAAGCCTCATTTACTGCAGTACAATAACATTTGCCTTTCAGAATCTGTAACAAGTACCACTTAGAAAGCAAAAGACCCAAAACCTTGAAGTAGTATTTAGGTTTTGAGGATGTAAAATTCTGTAATGCATTCACTGCTGCTAGATTATGCATATTGCCTAAGTCATCACTGATTCTGAATGAATTTGATTTTAAAAACCCCTTTCTCACTGTGTCATAATGATAGCATATTGACAGCATCATTTTGACATTCCTTTGCTTTTTAGGACATGTTTTTACTGTCTATACCCATCATCTGTTTATTTTTGGCTTCATTTTTCTAAATACTGAAGCTGCCCTATCAGTTTCACAGGCTTATAAATGTTATACATCAAAAATTAGTTTCACTTATTAAGGCAGGAAACGGCTTTAAGAACTCTGGGATCTGTGCCTCAAAGCAAAAGCTTTATCAGCAGATTCCAGTCACTGCTTCTTGCAAAAGAAAATGGTGCCGATTAAAACCCCATACACCTGATTTCAAAAAGAACACCTACCCACAGAACATTTTTCACATGGGGGGGCTGCACCCCAAACAGGAGACAGCTGCTTCTCATACACTCCCTGTCCCCAGCCCTGTAACACTGCCCAAGCAAAATGAAAACTATACATAAAGAGATGAAACTGAGATAAAAGAACAATAATTCACCCAGTTATTACTCCAGACTTCATAAGTGCTGTACTCCAATACAGCCATAGTGGAGTTCCATACCTGACTGGCTCACAGTGTTGTGTCGCATTTGGAAGTCAGAGGTTTACAAACAGCCACAGACTTTAAAGATTAACTCACTTCTTAGAAGCATTACACATGGGAGTTTTAAAAGAGACATTTCTTTAAATTGCTAAGAAAAAGAAACAGGTGTTTGAATCAGTAATATACACAACATGAAAGCAATATTAACTGTACTTTTATACAAAACAATGATTGTTGAATCAACCTCTTCCATAATGCAATCCTTTTCCATAACCCTTCACTGAATCAGTCACTGTTAGAACAACTTCCTTAGAACAACACTTATTTTAAAAAATACATTTTAAAAAAACATACAGCTTCTGAAAATCACAAAGGAAAATGTATCTTGCAGTGAGTAAAGCAGCACATCTTTACACCAGCAGAGAACCCCAGTGAATTCTCATGGAATCTGCCTCTGCAGAACTCCTCATGAGAGATCAAGCCACTCATTTGAGTTTTCCTTCTTTCAACATACTATTTATTCAGATAAACCCACTTAACCAAAACCAAGTCAAGGCTGTGAATACTAATAATGTTTCAAGCATTTTGTTTTCAGAATTACAACATGCTAATATTTGAAAGTCAACAATTTGGAGCTAATGTTCCACAAATAATAATACATTGCTGCAGCACCTGGGATATGCTAGATGTTGCATAATCCCATGGCTACCAAAATCAGATAACAGTTTATCATAAATATTACAAAACCTTAAAACTTCTTACATTAATTTGTTTTTATAGTCAAACAATTTGCACTAGAACCTCAGTATGTTTTATTGATTATGATACTCTAACCACTTTAGAGTAGACAGGATAATGACATTTGTGAAGGAGAACAGCAAGTGTTTTTCATGTTGTACACATGAAAGGTAATGTAACAGAAGCTGGTCAGACTCGAAGGCAGTAACAGGACACATTCCTACCACTGTCAATAGCCATTACCTTTGCAGACTGAAGTTTTGTCATCACTGGTGACAACACAGATAAGAGTCTGGTCATTAGAAACTGCCCTGAGTGACTAAATGGAGGAGTTCAGTGACTGTGTAAGAGCACTCCCTGAGGAACAGTTAGTTTTACCCAACCTTACAGAACCCCTTGGACTTGTGTTTCCCATTTCCAAACCCATCTGTTTTTAAAGCCACCACAACATTTGTGATACATTGCATTAAACAGATTTACATCTGCAGTTTTACATTAAAGCTTAATTTAAAACGCTGTATTTAGGAAACATTTAAAATATTTGCATGCAAATGAGAAGTAGTCAAAATTTGTCTTTGCTTCCTTAATCCTTTTCTAAGACTTTTGAATTTTGAAAGCATACAGTCGACAGAAAACTCTCACTACCTCTGTGAGGATGGAAAAAGATGCAAAATAAAGGACTGAAAGCAAAAATTTATAATTATTTTTAATATAAATCTAGACTCTTTATAGCTTAAACTATACAAATCAGATTGCTTAAAAAAAATGATTGCTTCTTCACTCACTCAAATAGTACTTATTAGCTTTTTCCTTAACTAGCTTCAAAACTATTCCAACTATCTTTTTATCCTAATTTTCTCCTTCTGCATTTTCTCCCTCATGCACAGCTCATAGGGGGCAAAACAGCCTTCATGGCTTTAAATTACACACTTCATCTGCCACCACCTGCCATATGTGCACCTATTTACTATTTCTTGTATGAAATAACAGAAGTATCTGACAGATTCCTCACCAGTTCAAGTATTCACTAAGCACTACATACAGATTTAAAAGGGTCCAATTTTTGCAGCAAAGAGCAGCACAGCCTTCACGAAATTTCTCATACACCAACAAACAAGACAACATCTCGAAAAATTTTGTGGTTTTCTCACCTGGATTTCCTTTTAGATATGCATTTATACACTAAAAAATTATGACAAGGAGAAAAAAAAATCCAATACAGTTCTAAGGCTACAGAAATATATTTGACAATCAATCATCTACTCCCATTCTTCTGAATTCTTGCAGCCATCAGCTCCTGATCATACAAATACACAGGAAAACACACACTGGAACACAAGTTGGGGTATGTATGTCCTTATTCAGACACATCTCACTCTCAGCTTGCAACTCCCTACCTGCCTTCAGGTTTCCCAAGCTTACTGAGGAGGTAATGCAAAGAAAAATAGGAGGCACAGGGAACTGACAGGAATGGAACATCCTACTCCTCCTGGACTCTTGGTTTGGGACATGCAGAAAAATCAGAAGCTCAACAGGGATGACCAGTTACCAACTCCTCTGACTCATGGAGTCAGCAGGAAGGCTTTAAAGGTTACTTGGGATTGTTTGTGGTTTTATTTTCAATTCTTAAACAGCCACAGCTGCCCAAGCATTACTAGATCAGTAGCCAAGTCCTTCCAGCACTGACAGGAATCTGCTTATGAACAGCAAAGATGCCACAAACAATCTTCAAAGCTATTTTAGTCATGACAGTTTTTGTACAGATGCACAGAACTAAATGTCTCCTCAGAGTTTTTGTTAATAGGCCACTTACCTCACGAATGGCTAATCTATCACTCAGCTCCTCAGCCTTAGCAATGTCACCTTCAGCCACAGACTTCTCTATGCTAAGTTCAAGGCCAGACTAGGGAAAAAAAAACGTAAAGAACACTTTAATGGCAGTATCTCCTTTCTAAAAATACTTCTTTCATTAAATTCTTTAAGACGCTGCATAAACCTGCAAAGTCTGTGTAACACAAATCACTTTGTCTATGTTTTGCAATGGACAGTATAATTAGGAATTCACTGAAAGGCTGCCTGAGCACAAACATTGCATTAGTTCCATCTTATGTGCAGGATAATACTATAGGTTAAAAAAATTACACGGACTGGTTTATGCCTGTCACAATAAAATTTCATCTGAAGATCTGTCTTATCTCTTCCATCCCTGGAGCTTTCTGAACAAAATGTGAAATATATGTGTCAGGTAACATGAAGAATGGCAATTACCACTGTATCCTTATAGTTCTAAGATCTTATCTTTATCCAAAAACTGAGTTCTGGCACAATGCCACTCCACTGTACTAATAAATTAAAAATTCTAACAGCCTTATGGACAACAATGAAAAAGCTTCAGAATTTAAAGGTTATTTTCCTATTGTCAGAGGTTATGATCAATGTAGCATAACTTGTTCAACAGGAACATTTACAAATAACACAAAATTAAAAAGTATTTCCTGGAAACTGTAGTTGAAAATTTCTGATGGAATACAGAATGGTAACACAGCAGTTGGCACTAACTTCAGAATTTCACAAAAAAACTCACTCTCAAAGGAGAATTTACAGCCTCACTGGTTTTAAATTTTACTGCTGCTAAAGAAAACACATTTCAGTTTCCTAACAAACACTTTNCCTGCATTTTAACACCTTGGGCCTCACTCCAGATCTATCCTGACTCGTTTAATGACAACTAAGTAGCCACCAAAAGTAAGAAGTGAACAATGTCTCATGACTTGCATGCAGAAACCAACTGCAGGCAAATGAAAAAAACAAACTTTATCATAAAGGAAGATAACTGAACATTGGATGTCATAGAACTTACACAGGACTTTACTAGAAAAACTAACAGTGCTACCAGGAACTCACAATATAGTGGCCTTCTTAACTTGTCCATTATGTGTGCCAACTGTTTCAAATATGACTAGGTACACAGTAATATTTATGAACAGAAAGTGTTATAAATACGCCAGAAACACATGCTGCATTTGCCCCTTCAATTCCTACAGCCACTGGTGTCAACTGAAAGATTTATGTGGCACATTTTAAAGTTAAAATATGACTAAACAAAAGAAAAAGTCAACACATACAAAGTGTTGTGTCTCTCACAATAGGAGAAAAGACAACCTGACAGGAATCAAGCCTGGATATTGTCCCAAAAGCAAGCACAGCAACCATTCAAAAAGGACATTTATTAAAAATGTGCACAAATTTGCCCTTCCTGAGAGCGACTTGATCCTTTACTCTCAAACAGCCTCTGTTTTATTCCTGTCTCAGTTAAGGCCAAGTTCTTTTACTGACACTGTTTTTGCATCAACATTCACCTTTTGTGGAGCCCTGCTATGCACAGGTGACTCAAATCTATCATTGATTCCAAAGTATTGTGTAAGTTCTTTCCATTTCTCTTCATTTTCCAACTGTTGGTTACTAAAAACAAACAAACAAGTCATTAATACAACCAGTTCCCTTTCCATAACTTGTAATATCCTTTTCAATGCTAAAATAAACTCTTCCATTTGGCAGACATGCTCTCTTCACCCATTCAGTTTTTAATTCAAGTGAAATTAATTATTCCTCCCCCTCTCTGTAAGTGTAATTCCAGAATGCTGAAAGCCAGCTGAAAGAATCATAGAACGATTTAGGCTGAAAAAGACCTTTAAAACAACCAAGTCCAACTGTAAATTAACACTCCCAAGGAGGAAAAACAAGAGGAGCAGCCTGAACAGGAGGTTGTACACAGTTATACACAAAACATAAGCAGCAATAACATTAAGTCTATTTTAAGTTACATTAAATAATGCATTTGTGTTGATTTTTACAATCAAGCTGTAACACTCCATCAAGCAATCACTGGTACAAACTCAGTTTGCCCAACAGAGACAATGGACAAATTTAGCAGACATTTAACACAGTGTTCAGAACTAGGCTTTGGTCATGCATGTGGTCAAGGTTTTTTTAACAAGTTTAGCCTGATACTAAAAACAGACCTCAGGTAATCACAATGACCTGGTTATACCTCTTAGTCACTTCATCGGTCTTTTTCTGTTTTGCTAAAGGGGGAAAAAAAAGAGAAATCCAACATTACACAGTAATATCCCAGAGCATCCAGTGAAGTTACAGAGCTCTAATTGGTCACATTTCCTTTGAGAGACTGACACACTGGGATTTTTACCCAATGATCATGTGGATTTAAAGCATTCAGCAGTAAGAAATTCCTGCAGTATCTGTGAAGGACTTTTAACCAGAATACACAAAACTATGGGTTACAGAATTACTGAAATACACTTAACCATTATAAATCAGTATTAATTGAGGAAGTTCTACCTCCTTTTTAAGAGGGCAATTACTTGCAATTCAAGTAGCAATTTACAACCTAGACCTTCAAGTGCTGTATACAACTGGAAAAATAAAATCCTACATAATAGAATACATCTACTTAGGCATGCAATTCTTCATTAAATGAAAAACAAACACACAGAAAAATACCAGAACAAAAACAACCAACCTCCTCTCCACAAACTAGCATGTGTTGGTACTAATTCAATTTTGAGAAAATAAAGTCTATAATTATAAAAACAACCTTTTCGGTGTCGCTTTCTTTTTCGGCATCTGTTTTCCTGTTTTGCTTGCATTTTCATTTCATGGTGCTTCTTCTGAAGCTCCACAAATTTCTACAAGATTAAGAAAGAGCAAATCAGTATTCCCCCATTTTTAAGAAACTGCATATTGTGCTGAGAAACACCGTCACAATATCTTATTTATCCACAGTACCTTATTCATTATGTTCAAATTTATAATTAAGAAGATCCAACTCTGATGGTGTTAGAATAGAATTGGTTCTAATCTTTCATCACCTCCCTCTGACTTGCTGCCCTCCCTACATCCCAGAACTATTCAAATTTGATGGTTTTCTAATGGGATATGACACAGCACAGAATTCTGCTGGTACATTTTCCAGGAATGCATCACCCCTACAGTGGCTGACACACTGAGCTGTGAATACGTATGCAGAAAAACAGCTTCCAAGAAACTCAGAGTCCATAAACCACTGAAAACACAAGTTTCATGCAACTGTCTAGTTACAACAACTCCTTGCTGTGCTTTCAATCACCACCAAACTACCTAACCACTTCCCACCTAAATTCCTATTCACCTTGCTTGAAACAATCTCAGGTATACACATCGATCACATTTTAGTTCATTTCAGCCTGTATACTGAATAATCAACATTGAGTTATCTAAAAACCAGGCATTCTACTTTGAGTACATTGCATTAAAGCCCATTTGGAGACCTGTAACAATACGCACATTCCAGATATTTACAGAAATCCCAGGAGGGCACCGCTGAGATTCACTTGCTTCATCTGTCCCCTGTATCACAACAGGTTCACTGCTGGCACTTTCCTGTCCACTCCCCGGGAATTCAGAAAGCTCAGCTCTTTCAGGATCTTCTTTTGCATCGTTCTTCGAGGAGGAACCAGGCGAATCGTCTCCATCGTCAGAACTTAAATCAACATCGCTTTCACTCACTCCCGGAGGTAACAGCCCACTCCACATCTTCCAGTTTAGGCAAGTCCAAACCACTTCACGTCACTGCAAAGACATGTTTGGTCATCCATCCCGAGATAAAAACCTGCAGAAAGCAGAAACAGCAAAACAGAAGTATTTTAGCTTCTCATAAGCAACTATCATTACATGTTTTAGACAAGCACGTTACAAAGCTTAAACTACTTACTATGTCAGGGAGAACCTGAGTACAAGACAGGTTGACCTTACAGTTTATCCCTCTCTGCCCCCTCCCCTTTATTCTTTAAAGTTAAGCCCCTTCGGAACTGTTTATAGCTACTTTCAGTTTAGGGACGACACTAAAGCAAACGCCTTCCGTCCCTGCACAGGAGCAGCTTCCCAGGCGAAAACAACCCGCTCCCCTTCGCCGGGCAGCGGAGACAGAGGGGCCCGCCGGGGGAAGCGGCAGGCCGGGGGAGCGGGGCACTCGCTCTGGAGAAAGGGACGCCAAGAGAACCAGCTCCGCGGCTGGGTGGGGAAAGGCAGAGGGCACCCCCGTCCCTCCAGCCCCCGCCGTGTCCCCGCAGAGACCCGGCCGCGTTCCCGCCGTGTTCCACACCCGCCGCCCGGCCGTGTTTACCTGCCCGCCATCTTGACACCGCCGGAACACCCCGCCCGCCCATTGGGCTGTGCCGCGCAGCCAATCAGCCGGCGCGCTGGTCACCGTGGCAACGGGGCGGGGCGGGTTGGGGCGGGGCGGGCCCGGAGGGGTGGGGCGTAGGGTGGGACAGTGTGCCATGTCCAGTCTTTCCTCAAATACCTCCAGGTGCAGTGACTCTACCACTCCCCTGGGCTGCCCATTCCAGTGTCTAATTATGCTTTCTGAGCAGAAATTCCTCCTAATGTCCAACCTAAACCTCCCCTGGCACAGCTTAAGACTATGTCCTCTTGTCCTGTCACTGGTTGCCTGGGAGACGATCCTGACCCCACCTGGCTACACCCTCCTGTCAGGGAGTTGTAGAGAGTGATAAGATCCCCCTGAGCTTGTTCTTCAGACTAAACACCCCCAGGTGCCTCAGCTCCTCCTCACAGGACATGTGCTTCTTTCAGAAGAAAGACAGACAGCACCTTGTACAGCAATCCTGGCTGCTGTGAAGAAATACAGCATCTGTTCCAAAAGTAAACCTTGTAATTATTCCCCATAAAAAGTGTTTATGCTGGGACAGAATGACTTCGGTCATATTCCTCAAGAATTGAAAAGTCCTTTCAAAATTCCCGCTAGTGCCTTGGATCAATGTGGTAAAGAGAAAACCTCAAAAATACGAAGTCCCAAATCTTACAATATTATTCATTGTGGATTCTCTTTCAGCATCAGAGCTCACGTTTTCCTTAAGCTGCTCCAAGAAATGTGGAAAAGCTCTTGGAAACTCGTGGGGAATTCTGAGTTCCAAGCAGTATGCTGGGTGCTTCAAAGGTGAACTGAGAGTCTACACAGAACATTCAGCAAAGGATGTATTGTAAGATTCTGTCACACCCTGAGCTTTCAGCTTTCACAGGTGAGACAGACAACACAACCTGAGATTAGCTCAGTTGGTTAGAATTTGGTTGTAATAATGCCAAGGTCATGGGTTCAATCCCCTCCGTGGGCCATTGTCTTAATAGTTGTACTCGATGATCCTTGTGGTAGGTCCTTTCCAACCCAGAATAGTCTGTGATTCTGTGATTTAGCAGCAGCCTGAATGTGATTCAGCAAGAGCATCTTGTATACAAGGGGCAGGAAGGGAGGCACAGAGAAACTCCAAGGAAATGATGAAGGGATAAGGCTGACATCACTAGCACTGACATGTGTCTGAAAGATCGGAGGTTTCCCATTTTTCAGTTTGTAAGAAGATGCATTTTTGAGTGACAATTTGACAGGCTGAAAACTATCTCAGTATGATGCTGCGACTTCTGAGAAAGGAGTTGCTGACACCAAATCAGGACACAATCCAGTCATGGACAAACATGAAGAGGATGAGAAAAGAGCAAGTGCAATGAAGATGGATAATAGGGAATATGGCTTTGAGAAGGGATTTCTTGGTGGATCACAACTTCTGGGATTGGCTGTGCATGGAAGGGAAAACTTAAGTGCCTTTCTCATGGACATAAAACAGATCTTCAGATTGTTTTCAGTTTTATGCCACAATTTTACCCTCAGATTCATTTCTAAAATCAATTAATTCCGTAAGTAATCACTTCTTCATGAACTACATGTAAATTTCACACTCAGCTTGCTAACTAGATTTTCCTCTCATCTGGGAAATCAATTTTTAAGAGAGTTATTTTATTTACATTTAATAACTGGTTGTATTTGGTATACAGATAACTGGTAATTAATAACTGTATCGATACTGGATATTCACTGCCATTTGTTCTAGCAGTGTTCAATGCACTCAAAACACTGAAAAATGTGTGACATCTCTAGGACCTATAAATTTATGTGTTTGACAGGGACACATTTTCAGAAGGGAAATTTCATTTCATGACACAATTTGTATCCAAACATTGTGCTATTTATTTAGTAGCCACCAGCCAATGGCACTAGTGGTGCACAAAAAGGAAGTGCTCAAATATTCACATTAAGTTCATTTTATAATTGCAAATTAATTGTATCTGTAATTTTAAAAGCCAAATTTTTGGGATAACTCAAGTCCTGTGTTTTCACAGGTTCTTCTATGAAAGAAACATGGTGGCCACAGCTCCTGCCAGACTTTCATCAATCCAGAAGCATTTGTATTCACAAAGTCAGTGCTTGATGAAGCTACAAAACAGACTGTTGGCTACTTATCAGAATTTGCTATTTACTGTGTTATGTGTGTGTGGGGGGGTGGTTTGGTTTTCTTGTTTTTATTGAAACAATGTGTAGAGTCTTCGTATGTGGGGAAGAAAATAGAAAACAGCACAAAATTGTGACCAACACTGAGGTTCCTACATCAAAATTGCAAGGGCTGCTATTGTGTTCAACACTTGATTCAGTGTCAAATTCTTCTCATGGCAATTTTCTGTTCCCCATTGAGCAAGTATTCAAATAATCTGATTTATTTCCTTTTGGTCAACTGATCTAACTTCCTTTCTCACTTGAATTCCTGTCCTGGAGACCTGCCAAACAATGACTGTTTATGAATGAAACAAGTCATGCCTTTCAGATTCCTGTGGAACATCAAACTACCATAACACAGTAATTACAGGTTGCATATTTTTGACACTCTTATTGAAAGCTACTTGAGCTTTAGAAGCAAGGGCTACTGCAATTGGATGCAACATCAAGTTCAATTTGAATCTTCCATAATGTTTAGGATTTTTCAGGTTCTAGGTAATTTTCTTTATCATAGAATCA
>VWZD01010879.1:1267158-1393021 GCA_013396695.1 Sakesphorus luctuosus | reverse complement strand
TTTTTTCTTTCCTAAATTGTTCTGATTCTCAATAGTGCCTAAGCTCAGCCACAACCTCCGTTTTCCTACCTTAATTCTATTTTCAGCTGGCTGAAAAACTTGGGATACTTTGACACACACCTAGTTTTCCTACTCTGGAGCAAGTCATCTGACCAAGCCCCTTCCATGACAATTCCAGAGCTAAACATCCCTAAAGCTCTGGAGGCATTTGAGGCTTAGAGGATTGGCTGTTGTTGATTGCATAAAGCTTGGTTATATTTTCAGAGCGGAGTTAAGTTGTTCATCGCCCCTACGTGGAACAGGTTTCAAAACAAAACCACATCTCTGAGATTGCCTACAGATTTACTTATTATAGCTAGAGTTGTTACTTTTGAAATAGGTTTTCTATTCAGATGTGGAATGAGAAAATGAGCGGTTTTTTTAGGTTAGGATAAAAAGGTTCGCTTAGTAAGCTTTGTGTATTTAGCAATATTGATCTTGAGCATAATTGCTTCATCTGTTCTTCATTACCTGCTCTGCATGCTGCTATTGCAGTAGCAAAACCAAACCAATCTCTCTGTGCTCCTGAGCTTTCAAAACCTGGAGTTGCTGTGCTGGCAAGGATAGACGCTGGTGGAGGGGGCTGATTTTGAAGTAGAGCAGGCTGGTTCCGAAGGCCCTGCCCACAGTGAGGCCTTCAAACCTGAGCTGGGTTTGACTGTCTAATGTTTAGTGTGATGCTCTTAGCACAGGGCAAGGGATGGGAAATGGGCAGCACAGATGGACACCAAGTTACTGAATATAAACCACATGGATTCAGGATCAACCCATAGCCTGGTGTAAAAGCTAAGTGGTGCTGCCTTGTACCAGCATGGGTTGAACTCTGTGTTTACACTAATTTTGTTGGCAATTGCGTAGGCAGTAGCCAGTCTTGTGCCATGCAATCACTGCCCAGGAATATTCCTTTCTCAATGATGGGCTCCCATCCAGAGTCCCAGCCTGCATGTAGTGACATGTGGCTGTGTGGGATGTGTTTAAGCAGCACTGGGACTGGGGCAATTGCTGCAGAGCAGCTCATAAAGGCAGGGCCTCTCAATCAGAAAAGTGGATCTGTGGAGAAGAGGAGCTCAAAATGTTCTTTCTCCTGTTATTTTCTTTTGTTGCCTCAAATTTTCTGGCAGGGCTCTACAGCATGCCACACTCATGGTTGCAGTGACTCTGCCAGCACGCTGACCTCGCTGCCTGACAAACCTGGCAAAACTGTGTTGTGCCAGAGCAAGGGACTCGTGCCTGCAAACTGGCTGACCCAAAAGTAACTGCAGAGACCTGGAAAAACAGGACTTTTTGTGGTGAGCTCCATAGATCAAATAATAATTAACCATGCAAACAAAACTAGTACATAAATAGAAAAAGGGGTTGTTGGCTGAAGTGGCAGGTTTATAGCTTCTGTTGAATGAGAGGGGCAGCAAGGGGCAGTGAGTGAGCAGTGCTAACCCAGGACTCCACAAGCCAACTCCAGGCAGGACTGACACAGGGCCCTGCTGCGTTCAGCAAACACGAACTCAGCGGTGGGAAGCGCTGGGTCACGGCTGGGCACCACGTGCTGGCCCCGCTGTGCCTCCGGGCTGCTGTGGGGCTCAGAGGGAGCCGTTCCCTTCCAAGGGTCCCCACAGCCCGCCCCCGGTGCTCTGAGCTGCGGGCACTGGGGCAGGCTGGGCGAGGACACCGCTGTGCTGGGAAGTGATGGAGGGGGTGACCCACCCTTCCTGGGAGGCTCGCGGGGGTCACCCATCACCCCGAGAGTTGATGTCAGGAGGAACCTCCACTTCTCAGAGGTGATCCAGGTGGGGGACCCTCCGCGGAGGAAAAACCTGGGTTGGTGACGCCCTGCCCCGGGAGGGGACCCGGCGAGGGGGACGCCCGGGTGGGCACCCCCTACATGGCCGTCGGGGCCGGAGCGCTCGGGATCCCCGCTGCGGCGGGGCCGCGGATCCCCGGCGGGGCTCGGGCGGGCCGTGCGGGGGGCGGCGCGGACCGCAACCGGAGCGGGTGGGAGGCGGGCGAGAGCGGCCTGTACGGGCTGGACTCGCCGCTGCAGTCGGCCGAGGGGCTGCTGGTGCTGCCCGACAGCCCCGACGCCTTCAATGCCTGCAACGCGCTCACCAACTTCAGCGGGGCCCCGCCGCCCGGCCGCGGCTCCCCGGGCTGGCTCGCCCTCATCCAGCGCGGCGGCGGCTGCTCCTTCGCCGACAAGATCCGCCTGGCCGCGGAGCGCGGCGCCGCCGCCGCCGTCATCTACAACTACCGCGGCACCGGCAACGAGGTGCTGCCCATGTCCCACCACGGTGAGCGCCGGGGCCAGGGGTCGGGAGGGGAGCGGGCACAGGCACAGGGCTCTGCCCGGGTCAGCCCCCGCCGCACATCCCCGCGCGGTGCTCAGCAGCAGCCGGGAATATCCCAGCCTCTGCCGCGCCACGGGAGTTTCGGGCCGGGGCTCTTACGGGCGCTGCTGCTGTTGGTTTTACTCTGATTAATAAGTAACCGTATCCGAGAGCGGCGGCGGCTGCCGGGGCTGAGGGCGAGCGGGCGCTCCCCGAGCGCTCGGGCCGGGCCGGGCCGGGCTGTCCCTGTGCGGGGCTGACCGTGTCTCCACTTGGTTTGGGTTTCTGGCCTGAGCCGGCAGTCGCCAGAGGTGATGAGTGCTGAGGTTTTTAAAGCCTGTTAAGTCTGTGGAGTTGATTTGAGCCGTGAAATAGACTGGGTTTTCACGCTCTGACACCGTTTCTCCCTACGCCTTCAATAACCCGCTCAGAAATAGGCAGAGTACGAGACTCTTCCATAGTTACCTTCAGCAGCAAAATGCCACTTCCAATACAAGTGGCTGAAGCTCTTTGAAAGTTATTTTCCAGTTGGGAGAGGCTGATGACAGACCCCTTTTCTCTTGCTACAGAAAGTCTCCTACTTGCCAGAAATGTTTCTGTTTTTTTCCTGAACTGCCCATCCTTCAAATGAAGATTGAGATATAACTGTGTTTAGGCTATTGTTACATGAAAAGCAACCCTTGGCTGAAGGCTTCTGGTGACAGCCTCAGCAGGGTGAGTGGCTTTGGTGGCTTTGTCCAGTTGTTGTGAACAGATTATGGAATTCTGTGAGGTGGCACTGCTTTGGGAAGACACATCTTCTGGAATGAAATAAAACAATGAAAATGAATAGTGCATCGTCAGGCTTTGAGTGGTTCAAAAAATAGTGATACCCTTGCAGCACCCCTCTGCATTACTGGATTACAGCATTTCTGTCTGTTGGCTTAGAAGGCAAGTGTTCTGGTGAGGCAAGGAAACAGTAGCTGCCTCTGGAGGTTCGTTGTGTGCAATCAATGAGCTGAAGCACTGTTGGTACTCTGCTTTAAGAATTCAAAACATACAATCTGGACAGGCCTTTCTGAGGCAGAGCTTTCCTATGTAATCAAATCATCAGCTGACAAATGCTATTGAGATCTGGCTATTGCTGGGCGAGTTCCTCCTGCTGAACTGACAGGAGCATCCCTGCCCTGAGCCCTGTTCACTGTGTGCCTGCTTAATCCTGCAGCTCTTGGAGGAGCTCCCTTGGCACTCCTGGCCTGGGTAGGTCACTGCTGTTCTTTAGGGGAAGGGCTATGTGCTCCTGCCCTCTCCTCCATCCTGACTGGTGGGAGACTTACAGCATCTTAACCTTGCTTGGAGCTGCCTCTGGAAATAAGCCATGTGCTGTCTGCTCCAAGAGGAGCTCCCTCCTTTTCCTCTGCTATCCTTAAGCTTTCTGCTGAGGCATTTATGTCAGAGTGGCTCTAGCTGTCCTGATTATCCTGCATGATGGGTTACTGGCTCGAGGGCATGTTGAAATTTCCCAGCTGAACTGCAGACAAATAGGACAGGGACTCTTCGGAGAAGACAGCTTCTGTCAAACCACATACTTATTCTGCGTGACTCCTCCTTGCCGTGTCCTAGCACAATTACTGGGCTAAGCTTGTTGCTGCTGTTGTTTTTTTTACTTGTCCTTGTTTTAGTCCCTCACTTTCTTTCCTGTTCCACCCCCCTTTTCTTCTTCTTTGGACTTGAGTTCTTCCTCTATCAGCATGTTTGTCTGTGAGTCCCTGTTCTTGCCTCTTTCCACAGCAATGCTCTTCTTTCTGCTTATGGGGCTTTGGTGACATGCTGTGCTTGGGCCAGCCCTGCCTTCTGCCCCTGCTGGGAGCCAGTGCTCTCCAGTCAAACTCGACAAACATTGCAGGCTTTGAACACGGCCTGGCCAAGATGAAGCAAGCTACAAGTCATCAGCCTCACTCAGTTTGCCAAGTGCAGGACACTGCTTGTGTAATGCTGATGAGCTCAGCCCACAGCACTTACACCTCAAACTTAGGAGGTAAGAGCTGATCATACCGCCCTTTGCTAGGCTGTGCTTTGCATGGGTCACTTCTGGCCTCCACTGGATACTCTTAACTCGTCTGCAGGCAGTGCTGAAGGTAGCCCTGCTCATTAAAGAACCGTTTTTATGCAACTGTGACTCCCACTGTGGTTGTAACGGCTGTAGATGTGCTAACGGTGACTTCACAATCTGGGTTTCCTAACTGGCTCCATTTCTGCACTAACTGGGGCTATCATATGCCATCAAGTGAGACCAAACAAGGCCAAGCACTTCCTCCAAGCTGAGGCAATGGGAAGTAGTGGGAGATGCCTTTGCTGGGGCATAGGGGAACTGAGCCTCAGAGCTTTGATGTGCCAGGGATAGCATCTCCTCCTGCCAGCAGTGCTGAGGGCCCTCCTCTCTACTGTGGGGCATGGAGCTCTCATCTGCCTGGCAGAGAAGGAAAATTTCTGTGGATGGGCTTTGATAAAATGTATGACACAACATGCTTTTCTTTGCAGAACTTTGGTAGCAAAGTTATTACAGAATCTTACCTGAAAGTGCTGTGTGCCTTTTTCTAGGGCTGTCAGACTTGGCTTTTGAAGCAACTTTATTTTAGAGACTTAAATGGGCCTGTGTTTGACATCTGTGTTTGTCCTAGTCATCCTGCTTCTGTAGATTGGGTATTTTCTTATCATATTTAGTCTGATGAATTCTTTATTGCTCATATCAGTGCTCTGATATAACCTTTTGGTGTGACGACTTTAAAAGCAAAAAGAACCAAAAACCCAAACCAGCCTGACAATAAAAACAACTGAACACAATAAATAGCCAAATCAGATATGATCAAGTCCTGCTTAATCATCTTTAACATGTAGAATGTCAAGCATTTATTGGAGTCCAAAGTAATGTTTACTTTGTGCTTTTATAAGCACAAACCCGTATCAATTAGCAAACTTGAATTTTAATTGTGCGCAGTTCAAGAAGATGGTACCGCTCTGTGGCAGGCTGAGCAGGGTTTCAAAGTGCAGTTCTGTGTGCTCATAACTGCACCTCTCTGTAATCTCTATTGACCTTCTGAAAAAGACATTTGATTGGAGAAAACCAGCAGCGTGTGGGGAAAAAGTGCAGGGCAAGAGTTGGTTTGTTTTAAAGGTGGACCTTGCCTTAAGGTAGAACCAGGCTGTTAGGTGGCTTTGGCTTGAGGGTATGGTGGTACCGAGGGAAGGCAGTTCTTTAGTGTTCAGTATTTCCCTGCAGCTGGTGAAGAAGGATTTTCATTGGTTCTCTCTTGTGATATAACTCTAGACTTGAGAAGCACGTCACCTGATCTGAAGAGAGCTTATTTTGGGGGAACACAGCTACATAATTCTGGCTAAAGTGGTAACAGTGTGTCTCTGCTAATAAGATCTGGTTCAAGTGTAAACTTGCATTAGTGGGTGAAAGGCGAGGGAAAGGTTAAATATGTAGCACAGCCACTTAACTTGTTCTGCAGGAATTTCACTGAGGTAAAGGCTTATCTCCATACGTTTAGAGAAAACAGAGTGCAGCAAAAGTGTTCAGTTGCGCTCTGCTCTAACTTCATATGAGGTACGATCTTCAGAAACAAGCTAAAACTTTGCCATGGTATTAAAAGGCTAGTGTGAACTGTAAAACTGTTAAAGATTGAGACAGAATTGTAATCCCAAGACAGGGTGTACCGAGGCTTTGTAAGCATCATGTAAACAAATAGTGCACGTCTCCTTTGCAGTGAGTGAAGACTTGGGCTGAGGACATCTGAGGGGAGGAATGAGGATGCAAGGTCTAATTAATGACACTTGCTCTTTCCTGTTGCCTGGCCATGGTCAGGTGAGACTGCAGATTATTTAGCCCTTCTTACCAGCACTCCTTTTTGAGAAGGACCTTGCATGCATCTGCTGTGCCTTGATGGTATTTGCAGTTTGTAGTGTTGGAGTTTGTAGCTCTTTGCATCTGAGAATAGCTTTTCGATGTGTATGTGCTGCAACTTTGTCTTTATGTGCTCAATTTGGTTCTCCTGGCAGCCTGGTTTGGAGTAGATTAATGTCACAGCTGTAGTGGCATTCAGACAACCAGCTGTGGTACTTGGGTCTGGCTGGTGACCCTGATCTCCCACCTACAGGATATGGTGAGGTGTGACAGTGACCTGGGGCTGTGAGCTACCAGGGGAGGCACTGAGAAGCTGGATAGACTAACTAGTGCCATTGACAGCTTCTGATCCCTGCCCTTGCTCTTTGTGATATAATTTAGGTACCTCTGTGCCATGAAAAACCGCAGGGTAGGCATCACCCTTTAGATAGCCTGGAATAGGTCTGAGAAGTGCCCTTGCTCTTTGGGTTGACTGGACTGCTGAAATGTGAAAGGATGAATTAAAATCCTAAGTGACAGCTGTGGTAGCAGAGGCTTCATTGTGTGGGACATCATGTCCCTAAAACAATGACAGTGCTTGTTTGCCTCCAGTCTTGAATGTGTGGGTGAGCACACAGTGATCAGCTCAGCACGGTCCCCACTGTATCCAGTGTGAGCTGTCATCCTTCCACAGACAGATGCCTTCTGGTTTACACTGTGCTGACTTACATCATTTTACCATGAGCTTTCTCAAACTGACTTGGTCCCAGTGAGCACTCAGCTGCCACCAGCATGTGGAGCACAAGGGATGTCAGTGGTGAGCTCAATCTCATTCAAAGAGGGTGAGCAATGTATTTACTAAATCAAAACTGCTGAAAGCTGTTGAGTAAATTCACCAAAGAATTTTCATTAGGGAATATTGCTCACTGTTTCTCCAGGGGGTGTTGAATGCTGTTTGCTGGGATGAAAGATGATACTTTATTCTTGCAAGTGCCACTGACCAAAAAGCATGCGAAGAGAGCTGTCCTAAAGATCTCATTCATCTCTATGCCCTTAATAATTGTTATTGTCTTGGCTGCTGTTCTAAAGAATAATTTCATATTATAAATGTTCTAAGATTTAGGGCCTGGGAGCATTTACATAAGTCTTGAAGGCTCAAAATGGGGAGAGAGGGAGAAGTTCCCAAGCATTTTGGCATGGTTAATAAATGCTGGGGAGGAGCACATGGTGGCATGTGCCTCCAGGCAAAGACCACTGTGGGCATGAACTCTCCTAAACAAGAGGTCCTTTTGTGCAACACAAACACCATTTATCAGGAGATTTCTCTTCCCTTTCTTCTATCCTCACTGTCCTATCCTTACTCTTCTAAGGCTCTCTCTCATATTTAAATGTCCGTAAAGCTCTACCCCCCCTTTAAAAAAAATTTGTTTCTTTTTAAGGTCTTGCCTTCCGTTCCTGAGTATTCCTGCCAACTTTAAACACTTTTTCACATGCCTTGCTGTCTTGTTCACCCTATTCATCCGTGACATGATGAAGGGACAGTGTGTGCCCTGAGCAGTTTTGCTGATGATACAGAATGAGTGGCTGATACACCAGAAGTCTGTGCTGCCATGCAGTGAGGCCTGGACAGGCTGGAGAGCTGGGTGGAGAAAAACCTAGTGAAGTTCAACAACAAGGGCCCTCCACCTGGGGAGGAATAACCCCAGGCACCAGTACAGTATGGAGAGCAGCTCTGTGGAAAAAGTCCTGGGGGTCCTGGTGGATAACAAGCTGTCCATGAACCCCTTCTGCCAAGAAGGCCAAAAGGTATCCTGGGGTGCATTAGGAAGAGCATTGCCAACAGGTTGAGGGAGGTGATCCTGCCCCTGTCCTCAGCCTAGCAAGGTCTCCTCTGGAGTGCTGTGTCCAGTTCTGGGCTCCCAGCTCATGATAGACATGGAATGCCTGCACTGAGTCCAGTGAAGGGCTGCAAAGATGATGAGGGACTGGAGCATTTCTCATATGAGGAAAGGCTGAGGGAGCTGGGCCTGTTGAGCCTGGAGAAGAGAAGGCTGAGAGGGGACCCCATCAATGCACACAAATCTCTGAAGGGTCTGTCAAGGGGATGGGACCAGACTTCATTCAGTGGTGCCGAGTGACAGCACAAGGGGTAACAGGCACAAACTGAAAACAGAAAGTTCCATCTGAATAGGAAGAAAAACTTTACTGTGAGCATGATGGAACACTGGAACAGGCTGCCCAGCATGCTATGGAGTATCCCTCACTGGAGATAGTCAAAAGTTGTCTGGATGTGATCCTGTGCAACCTGTTCTGGGTGAACCTGCTTTAGCAGAGGAGTCGGACTAGATGATTTCCAGGGGTTGTTTCCTACCCCAGCCATTCTATGATTTTCTGTGAATATTTACATCTGTGTACTGAAAGGTTTGGGTGTTGAGGAGGAAGAGATCAGACATAGTGCCATCTGTCAAGTAAAGCAAGCTGAAAGTAGATTTAACTAAGCTTAGGAAGAAGGCAGTTCAATCAAAAAGCTGAGGTCATAAGGGGTTGTTACTTTAAATAATTGCAAAATAGTCTGGAAGTGAGCAGTTCTTTTATCTTGGTGCCAGGCAGTATTTGGAGTGGAGGGGAAGAAGAAGAGACAAACCTAAGAACATGTCATCTTATCCAGGCTTAAATTGTTCCTGAACTATGAGTTCAGTCACCCTCCCCTCTTGCAAAGGGGAGAGCTTATTGCAGGTCAATAAAGGCGTTTCCTCTGACAGTGTCTGCGATGGAGGATGATTGTGGGGATGGGCACATTCTTGATGAGATTTTGACTTGTGTATGTGTGGATGAGAGCAATCAGCAGTCTTTTTTTGTCCACACTGTACCATGGACAAGAGCAGAGCTGGCCTGCAGACTCTGGTTTCATGGTGTCTGAGGCCAGGGGGGGCCCTTGTGTCCCTGGAGTGGTGCTGAGACACGATAGCTTTGGTGTGCAGTGCTCGCCTGTCATCTGAGGTGAGTTACGTCATGTTGGTAATGCCAGATCAGTTTGTGTACAATGACAGTTTATTTTCCTTCCTACTGTAACAGATAACATTGAGCTTGTACCAGCCTGTTTGATAATCACCAGAAATCCTGTTTCTTACTATTCCAGTGTAGTGAGATAAGCAATGTTTAAGATGCCTTGTTTTTGTGTATGTGAAGCATTTAAAAGTAATTTCTGCTTTTTCTGAGCGAGTGGTGGTCAGCTGGGGCTATTGAAATGGATTGCTGATACCACCAGGACCAAGGACTGTGTGGGGTTTTTCCCCAGCAAAGAATTGGGATGAGCTGTTTGTCCCGGGGCGAAGCAGAGCAGCTGTGCCATGGCAGAGGCACTGGTTGCACAAGACACTCTCTGGACAAAGTGAAAGAATAGTGGCAAAACTCCAGGCACTTAATTTCATTCCACTTAAAGATGATGCCAAACTTCAGTCTTTCAGAAAGGGGGAAAAAGTTACAGAATCTAAAATGTTCAAGCTTGTGTATGGCATGTTAGGTTTTTCTTGTTCCGAAATAATTTGCCTACTTACCATCTTTTGTACCTTCTTTCTTAGAAATGCCTTCAGAATTACTGCCTTCCTGAAATGTTTTCCCCAAACTGTATTGTAGCTTGTTCTGTTCCCAAAGAGGAAAAGGTCCCATAACAGTTTTATGTCCTGTTCATGGTAAATGGTGATAGGGATGTTAGAGGGGTTTGGCTTTTGCTATTCAAGAAAAGAACAATCTATGGAATTTGCCTAAAGTTACACTGAGGCCTTTAAAACAAAATGAAGGGGTCTTTCATGACTTAATTGAAGCTCTATTTGTTTGGTTTAAACAAGCTGAGAAACTACTTCTGAGTGAGGGTAGGGGAGCTGACTTGGAGCTGGAATTCTTGAATTGGCTTTGGTTAGGGGGTTTGTTTGGCCCCAAAATCTGATCCTTTGCCTTGATGTCCTTTAATGCATGAACAGATTGATTTTATTGACTTAAGAGTGACTGCTGTTAGGGCATGGATTAAGTTCCATTGCGGTCTGCTAAATATTGTGGCGTGAGTGTTCCCCAGGACCTACAGTTTTCTTGGTTCAGGATAGATTTATCTGTAGCACACACAAGATTAGTACTGAATTATAATAATCCTCTTAAGTAAGTATGAAAAGACAGGTGTTTACTATGCAAAAGTTAATGCTCCCAGCTTTATGCCCCCCTTACACATTGCATTTCTCTCCTGACTTGCCAAACCTGTAACTTCTTGTTCATAGGGAGCAGAAGTGTAATGGCAAAACAAGTGAAGTCTTTGCAGGGCAGCATTTAATATAGGTTTTGATATTGGTATAAATAGATTGAGCTCCACTCTGCATGTAAGTCAGCCTGATGCAGAAGGTAAAACTCTGATCCCAGTGATGCACTGTGCTTGTGTGCCCCATGTGCTTGTGCCCCAGCTGTTCCCTGTCACAACATACCTTGAGGTTCTTGAGCTTCATCTGTGCCAACCCATTTCCTTCAGATTTTGGCCAGCCTTATGATTTGGAAGGCACATCCTGCAAAACTCCACATCTGTAGGGGCAGGTCGTGTTTGTCTAAAGACTTGAATAATTTTCCCTCTCCAGTTTCACAGGGAATGGGAAAGAGGCTGGGAAATGTTTAACTAAACAAGTCTTGCTTCTATTTAGCAATGAGCCCATTATTAGCTAAACAGGCAGCAGCTTAATGTCATCTTCTAGTGTCCCTTAAAAACTGTTAGAAAAGCTTTACCTGAACCCCAAAAGCTGACAACTCCTGGGTGAGGAGCTTGGGTTTCTGTGAGGTTTCTGCCATGCACCACTAACTGACTTTCCTTTTGTTTTGCTGGAGTCTTGGGGGACAGAGAAAGCTGACAGCTGTGGCAGCTGCTGTGCTTGAGACACCTCTGTAGATTTCTCCTCAAATACCTTGTTTCCAGTATGATGCTTAAGCCCTGTCAGGAGTCTCTGTCCAGGTCATGGATTCAAGGCCACTCTAACATGTTTCAGTACCTGTCATGGTGGGAACCATCCAGCAGCTCAGGGAGTGTTTGGTGGGGGTGAGCCTTGTGCTTTTGTTCTGGAGGCACAGCAGTTGTGCTAAATGTGGTGCAGATGGAAATGGCCACACTCTTCTGGCCTTGTTGTGGCAGTGTCAAAGCCACCAGCTGGCCACTTGTGTGTGTCTGTCTAAAGTAGAGCTGAAATTACAAGAGAAATCTCTGGGGGTGAAAAGTGTCAGGAAGAATTAAAGATGCCATGTAAAGACTTCCTTGTGAACTGATCAGCCTGAGACTTAAATGGAAGATGCTTTTTTCCTTTAAAGGTGAAACTCATCCACAATGGATGGCTTAGTAGCTGGAGTGGCTTTGCAGGCTGATGGTGATGTTTCATTAACAAGAGTCCCAACACTGCATCTTGTGTTGCACATAACCACAAGCTGTATTTGCAGAAGCGAAGGGAAATAAGGCAGAACAAGTTTTTTTGCCTTTTTTTGGCAGGCTTTTCATTTTCTCATTGCTGTAGCCTGATCTTTCACACCTTCCATGCTTCTGAAAGCATGTCTCAGCTTCTGACTTAACCCATGCTTAATTCGTTGCTTGCTCCTAGCACCTGACTCCAGTTCATTTTAAAACTGACATATAAGCCCTAGTTCATCCTAGAGGGCAGTAGTTGCAGTCTGGCTGTTTTTAAATTTCCCCCCCTCTTCCCTGTGTGATGTTCTCATTACAAGGAACTTACTGAATAAAAGATGAGTTTAGTCCCAATAAGGAGAGTTGCTGGCCATGCTGGATCACAGACATTACTAATGAGCACTTTTTCCAATGACAGTCTTTGTGAATCAGCACCAATTCTAGTTTTATTGGTTGCTGAAAGTTGGATAATGTTTCCTCTAGCAGAGGGGCAAACAATTGGTCTCCCTATAAAAGTAGTTGGCTGGGAGGTTAGCTAAAAATAGCACTTCCATAACAGTCTTCTTTCCTCTACCATGCAATATCTATTATGGATGTTGTGCAGGTGATGGTTTAATGCAACAGGACTCCTGATCAGCTGCTCTTCAAATCTACTTTCCTTGCATTTAGTTTAGAGAAATACCACTGATAATTTACTCATTTCCCTTTCTCCCCATTTTGGTTTGGGGTTTTTGTGGTTTTCTTTTTTTTTTCTTTTTTGCCTCTTAAGAAGCTTTCTGTTTTATTGGGATTGTCTGAAGTTCCTGCAAATGGTTTCAAGTGTCCTTAAGCCCTTGCATGTCTCTGAAAGGAAAGCAGTTTGTTCTTGTCTGTGTTTGGTGACTAGAGTAGCTTGAAATTTCTTTGTATCATAAAACCTGTGGTTCCTTTTACTTGTCATGGCGTTCCAGTGAGTGATTAAACCTGTTGTTAAAGTCAGGATGGTGTTTGCCACCTTGCCACCAACTGCTTAAAAGCTGATCATACCTCCCTCCATATTTGCTTCCCTCTGAAATTGCATTAGAAACTCACAAAAACGTTTATAGTTCATAACCAAATTTCACTCAATCATTTGTCAATTGCTGCTGAGAATGCAGAAGCAAAGGCTGATCTGTGGCTTTGATTGCTCAGTGTCTGGGGAAGTACTCAACAGTACTCTCAAATTTAGAAAAGAGGTGTTAAGAAGCGGCAGCAGAGCAGGAAGGGAGTCAGATCCATTACAGGAAGCAATCCCCACACAGATATCACAATCCCCAGTGACCTCACTCTGTAGAGGATTTATTTTTAACTTCACATAGTTCAAAGGCATGTTAAAATGTAAATCACCAAAGTGTTGTGTCTAAAATAGGACAATGTGTGTCCTATATAGGAGTGAGGAGTGCTATGGAGATGAGTGAATTCCAAATATGCTTCACTTATGCAGCTCATAGGTAACTGGACACACCTTTCAGCTGCACAAGCATATGGTGATGACACTTGTTCCATCAGCTCATGTTGAATCCTCAAATACTAGTTAGAAACTTCCCACAGTCTTTACTTTGCACTTGAACTGGAACATCTAAGAGAATGACTCTGATACAACACCTGAACTGAACATGGATTCCCCTTCTCCTTTACAGGTGCTGAAAAGATTGTTGCAATTATGATTGGCAACCTGAAGGGCATGGAGATCCTGCAGCGGATTAAGAGTGGCATGAAGGTGACTATGGTCATCGAAGTGGGCAAAAAGCGCAGTCTGTCGATGAATATCTTCACCATCCTCTTCATCTCCGTGTCCTTTTTCGTTGTCGCAGCAGCAACCTTGGGCTGCTACGTCTCCTATTCTGCTCGGAGACTCATTGTTGCAAGGGCCCAGTCCCGGGAGCAGGTGAGTTTGTGCCATTGCTTTTTCATACTCCGAGGCCTCTGTGGTGCGGATCTTGAGGACAAAATACTGGCTAAGCACCAAAATGACTGAATTTGTTTGTTCCATAGGAAGAAATGTGATCTTTAAAGTGCTACGAGATACACAGAATCATAGAATGGATGGGGTTGGAAAAGCCCTCCGAGATCATCAAGTCCAACCCTTGGGCCAACTCCAGTCCCTTTACCAGATCATGGCACTCAGTGCCATGGCCAATCTCAGGTTAAAAACCTCCAGGGATGGGGAATCCACCCCCTCTCTGGGCAGCCCATTCCAATGCCTGAGCACTCTCTCTGCAAAGAATTTTTTTCTGATGTCCAACTTCAATTTCCCCTGGCAGAGCTTGAGCCCGTGCCCCCTTGTCCTATTGCTGAGTGCCTGGGAGAAGAGACCAACCCCCACCTGGCTAGAACTTCCCTTCAGGGAAGCTTTAAACAGCTTAAAACTTTCCTAAAGAACAGCAAAAAGTAAACTGTCTGGACAAAACAGCTGATTGTGTTTAGCTAACTGTGTCTTACAAATTTCAGGCCCTGAACAGCAGTGCAGCCGTAATGCTGATGTACTGGAGGCTGTAGAGAGCTAATTGCTCTTAGCTGACCCTCACCCTTCCCACACAGCACTACCTATGTGTTTGCTGTAACAGGAAACACCAGGTGGGAAGCGTGTCTGCAAAGTGGGGCATGACTGGCTGCAGGTTGGGAGGCTTCTGCCTGTTGAAAGCTACTTTTTGACTAAAAGCTCTCTAAGGATTGCAGTGACAGCCTCAATGAGGAGCTGGAAAAAAGCACTGGTCGAGTGTATTCTTTTAAACCCCTGGAAGGGAGTTGCTAATGAGTTAAGTATCCAAGTAACTCTTTTCTGTCCAATAATATGATCAGCTGATAGGACTAAAGCTCACAGCTTTGTCTTCAGTCTGATCAGACCTACCTTATGCCTTCTACTTCAGGGCTTAAGCAAAAGTCTTAAAAGTGAGGCTAAAGGCCAGACATGCCTTCTGCCAAAGATGATGGACAGCTGCAGCAGGAACAGGCTTGACTATGAGTGTTTACCTCAGCCTTTGTTCCTTTACAGCTGTGTTGCAAAGGAGACTGTTGGTATTGTCAGGTAGCTGCTGCAAGGAACACTGCAATCTGCAAGAGGAGTTGTTAGAATCGTCTCCTAGAAACAGCTCTAGCCCAAGCATCTCTAGCTGGGCTCAGAGTCAGGGAATTATCTCTGGATTGGTGGTTTGATGGTTAAAGGAGGGACAGACTTCTCTGCAGAAGACCTGCCCTACTGAGCTTCTGGAGATTTCAGGCCTCTTGAGCAAGATCCCTCTGAAAGAAGCTGATGAAGCTAAAAGCTGGGCACAGGTGTTGAAATTCGTGCCAGTTTTGGGCCTTTGTAATATTTTAGGATTGGCTGGGTTCTCTCTAGCAATTTTAGGCACAAATTCAGTCAAGTCTGTGCTCTAAAATTATGTTGTCTAAGTGTAATCTTGTGGATGTTGGTCAACCAGGAATATCCTTACTGTGACTAGAGTTGGAACAGTGAGCTGAACTGTGTTTGTGCCTTGTCTAAGCTGTGTCTGCCTCAACTTCTGGACTAGGCCTCCTCTAAGTGCTGTATTTTAGCCCCTTTGCATGTCCTGGTGTTATGCTACACCTGGAAGTCATGTGAGAATATGATAAGGGAATAAGGATATAATAAGGGAATAGTTGGAACAGCAGTACTGGAAGTTGTCATCTGCCTGTGAGACGTAGCATTGCCACTGCTGGATGAAATGTGGAGTTCTTTGTAACCTGATGCTGTCCTCTTGCTGACATCTCTGGGCAGAGATGCACAGTGTCCTGCTAATGAATCCCCTCCTTCATTTCCTGCCATGTGCCCTAGTCTGAGAATTCTGTTCAATGCTAAACAAAGCTGGCCAGGAAAAACTGGGTGCCCTACACTTCGTTTATTAAATCAAATTGAAGTATTTCCTCCTTTGAAGGTATTTAATAGTGCAGTTGTGGAAGCCCAGCTTTATTCTGAATGATCAGGCTTTCAAGGAGCTACAGAAGTCATTAATGCTTCAGTGGTAGCTGGTACTGGGAAAATCCAGTCTGCTTGACTAGCACCTTCACAAACTATTTCAGTCTTGGGCTCTGTGTGCAGAAAGAATTTACTGTAGACTGAAAAATAACATTGTTAAATGACATGCCTGTTCCACATGATTTTAGCTGAACTGAAATCAAGGAGCCTTAGGAAGTGCTTCATAAAGTATAAGAATAGAAGAAAGCTGCTCTGCTATCAGGGTAAAAATGTACTGTTCTGTCAAAGTGAAACTCAAAGACAATCCAGAATGGTTTTTAATTGTTTTTATATCCTATCATCTCAGACTGACTTCACAATAATTAGATAAGCAAAAAGTAACAAGCAAGTGCTTGTTAGTGAAGGTGAACCACTGAAAGGTGGTGCTGCAGTGTGCTCTGCCAGCCAGCTGATTGGATTTTTAGTGTAGATACAAAGTTTGAGGCTTAAAGTTTCAGCTGCTTTGGCTCTAGGAAGTACCAAATATTAGTCAAACAACTTACCGGCTTGTGTGGTACGTGGGTGGCTTTCCTGTCATCATTCAGCCCTTTGGAACCTCAGATCGCCTGAATTTCAGTCTGTTGGTGGAGTAAAAGAGCGTCTTCTGTCTCCTTTCTTGCACGGATGCAGAAGGGTGACATACTCTTCTGGGAGGAGTCTTTAGGGAACAGTTAAGTGTATTCATAATGAGGTGTTGTTAGAGATTCTCCCTCTTTTCAAAGTGCACTGCTGTTCTGAATACTTCCCTTTACTGCTCCTCAAAGTCTATCTGCTTTTTTTGACTTTCCCTGCAGGATTATCTTGTTGTTCTGTGAGGAGTCTTTCAAAGGGTCAGTCAGCCACTGGAACCAAAGAAACACTTTGGAATTACTCTCCAGAGTGTTACCATGAGCTAATAGTGATATGTGATAATGATGTGCTGCAGCTTCTCTCTTGTCTGTTCAGGTTCCTGACTTTATCTTGTTCTTGGGGACTGAGCCACAGCCCTAGGAAAGCTCTTGCCAAGGACTAAAAAGGATGATGAAGCTTGAGTCCCACTTGTTTACTAAGGGGTAGAATAGAGGGAGGGGAGGCCATTTTCTAGATGCTTCTCTCTTCTGCAAGGCCTCTGGAAAACAAGAGCCTGGCTAGATCTGTCTTTTATTCATCCATAGGACTGTTGTGACCCCTACTTGATTTGGATCACTTCAGGAATTACCATATTGGCAATATGTTTTTCCTTTTCTTTTGGCTTGAGAGAAATGAGACTTCAGTATTCTCTGAAACAATCTCTTGTCTCATAGACAGGCTGTTGAGTACCTTCAAATTTCACCATTTGCCAATACAGTTTCTGTACCTCTTAGTATGACTCCTGCTTTTCCTTGTGGAAGACACTTTATCTGGAAGGTTTGATCATGTATAACCCAGGCTTTAAATGTCTTTTCTGTTGCAGACTTTTGAAGGCAGCAGCTGTCTCTCACTCTGCTTAAGCAGGAATTGCATTGAAGTCAGTAATGTGAAACTGTGTGAAGGGTTTCTTTAGAAAGTTGAGTGACTATTGAGAAGAGCCAGTCATGTTGTCTCTTCTGGTCCATGTGAAAAGAGAAATTTAGTGGCACATCTGTCCCTACCACAGTTAGTTAAAACAGAGTGACTCTTTCCTCATGAGCTATCTAGCTAGACTGTTTGCAACCTGCTGTTTCCTTTTTGAATATGTCTTTTCTTCTGGGCTTGAAATTCAAGTCCCCACCTCTGCAGTCTCTTACTGCATCATGAGGTCAGTGAGCAAGAAGGTGAAAAAACAAGTCAAGTGTAGTAGGATGGCTTGCTAACTTTTTAGTCAGTGGAGTACTGATAAATTCAGTTCCTCAATATAGTAACCTTTCTTAATAATGCATAATGGCCCATGATACAATCAGTGACCTAGTTTCTAATTTCGGCTCAAATCTTCACTTCCATTGATTTCATAAAGATTAGACATTGCAGCTGAGAAATTGCCTTGGCTTTGGAGGAGGTGAATTGCTCAACTTTTCACAGTTCAAAACTGTGTTCATGGCAGCAGCTACCTGTGGGGAAGAACCTGCTTAGCTTACAGGAGAAAAGCGGCAGTTCCTGACCTCTATAGAGCTTTTGTGCCTGTGTTGCCATGACCATGGGCACAGGGTGCCAGGAGGGCACTCTGTCCCCTTATGCAGAAAGGGCTGGAGGTAAAATCAGCAGCACTGGACTGGGGAAGGCTGAGGACTAAGTGCCTGCAAATCTAATTTTCCCAGTTAGATACCTCATTCCTTTAACATGCCAGAGCCTAGATAGGAACTGACACTTGAACTGTTTTGTAATGTCTTGATTCTTTTTCCTCAATTTAGCTATTTCTTTTCTAGAGTTGTTGGGTTGTGGCTTTTAGACTTCTAACATAATTAACATTTAACATTTGCTTGAAAAACTTGGCTTTGCAAAATGCTTTGACATTCCAAGCCCGAGGATCCTGGTAGACTATTCAAAAAAATTTTCCTCTTGCTTCCTTTCTCCGTCCCCTGGAGGGATGTTCTGCTGTACTTGCCAAAATCAATGTTAAAGGTGACTTTGCCATTGGTGCATTTAATGAAGTGCAATTAAGCTGGTGCCCATGCAAAATGTAAAATATTGTTTTGGTAAATTATTAACAATGCAGCCAGCTGGGTCCTGTCTCATGCTTGGCCCGACATTAGATGTGTAGATGAGATACCATATGAGGGAGTACATTCCTAGAAAGTCTAGGTTTCATTTAATAATAAGTAGTGTTGACAGTTCTGGCTATATGTGAGAAGCACTAATATTGCTGCATTCCTCCTCTGTTGATGTTACCACATTTGCTGCTCAGACTTTTAGGGGCCTCAGTAAACAGAAGTACATGGCTGCTCTCTCAAACATTTACAAGGGGAACATCATTCCAAAGTTAACCATAAGTGACATACAAAAACATACATTGATGTCTTAAGCAAAAACACTTTACAGGCTTCCAAGAAAACTCATCTAGTTCTTGTTCCTAAAAAAATCTGCCTGAAAATGTGTTTGCATCCTTTACCTTTGGATTCTGTGTGTCTCTTCCTTGCTAGTTGTTAATAAATATTGGCTATTAAACTTTTAAAAGCCTGCACATGGATGCTCTTATCTTAGAGAATCAAAACAATGCTGGTACACAGATAGCTCATTTTGCACCAAGACTGTTTGGCAGTGTCCCAGAGGATTGTATAAATCAACTTGTTCATCATTAACTGCTTCAGCACAGGGACTCTTGTGCAGACTTGAAAGGCCAGTCCTTGTGAGTTTGTTAGGTGTCAGCACAGCCTTCCACCCACTTGTCCTTCTGTACTTGTGCCACCAGCACTGCACTTGGAAAGATTCATGTGACTGGGCTAAAATGCCTAAGGAGATGGAACACTGTAAAGCTAAAAATGCAGGGCTCCTGCACAGAGCAGCTGAAGGGGAAAGAGGCTTTTTGGTTAGCTGCAAAACTGAAGACTGGTGTATCCCTGAGGAGAGTGTCATGCTGGGACAGCACTTCCAGAGCTGCCTGATATGTCTCTGTGTCCTGAGGCACCGGGGACAGAGAGGACAGTCCTCTTCTTTATGTTGGTGGAACAGCACCAACCTGTCACCTTCAAACAGAGAGGTTGGCTCCTGGGCTAATTCTGGTGCTGCAGTGACACCAGCAGCTGCCAGGCAAGCTGTAGAGCAGTGAAGGCAGAGGAGTAGTTGAGGATGTGTTGGTAGTAAATGGGCTGATTCGTAAAGAATCTCTCTCACCTTTCATCAGGGCATGAGTTTGTGGCAGGAAGGAGTCATAAGGTGAGTAAAACTATTGATGGTGGGACTCAGTGTTTGGTCTTCTGTTTTGTCTGGGTCTAATTTGATCAAGGTATTATCTTTCATCTTCTCAAGAGGAAACTCTTGGAATTCCTGTGCTTTCTGACAAGGTTAGGCAAAAACAAAGCAGATGCAACTAACTTGTTGGTGTGTCATCCAGTCAGTAACCACATCAGTATGTCCTGAAACTCTGTTTCACCTTGTCTCTAGATAGCATGGTCATGCTTACTTGGCTTGTTGTGGTAACATCTGGCTTTTAAAATTTGCCTGCTTTCGGCAGGCACTTGGGTAAGTATTAGTAACTTGATAGAAAAATGACTGTGTTTAACCAGGGCTGCTTTCTGTCACAGCGCCGGCTCAGGGCCAGGGCCAAGAACGCCATTGAACAGATGCAGCTGCGCACCTTGAAGGAGGGGGACAAGGTAGGACTGACCCTGTGATCTCCTGGGTATGACAGCACAGGCCTTGCATGGAGCTTGGAGAGTGCTCCATAGTGCTGGAGCAGGATGCAGAAGTCTCTCTGAGCCCATAACTGTTGTTGGTAGAGACAGTTGCTCTTTCAGACCAGGTCCTTATCCAGGCTCAAGATTTTCCTATTGTCTTACAAATCAGATTATTTTGTGAGCTGCTTGCTTGTAGTCTTGCTGAGGTGAGAGGTCCTAGTATGGTGGCATAGATGCTTAAAGGTAAACTAATGTATCTATTGAGCCTCCCTGGCTTTTCTTTTTGTAACTAGAACTGGAGCTAGCTGTTTCCAAACCTCTACAGTATTGCCTCCAGTAATCCAATGATGGTTTACAGCTGAAATTCTAAACCATGGGTTTAAACTTTAAATGCTTCTGTTGAAGTGTCAGCTGGACTGTGAGTAATCCAGACAGGGTGTTTATATAAGATTATACGTGGGAGTATCTTGGATGACTTTAGCTAGACCCCTTTGTCTGCAGTAAATCTGACTGGAGTTCAGAAAAAGATTTCAAAGTCTGTTAATAGAGTAAATTCATTTTCCTGTTTTAGGAAACTGGTCCAGATGGGGATTCCTGTGTTGTGTGCTTTGAACAGTACAAGCCGAATGACGTAATGCGTGTTCTGACTTGCAAGTAAGTAGCCTTCCAAACTGCCCCTTACCCAAAATCTGTAACCGTGGCTGTTACTTGCTGTTCCTTCTGCCCTGTTAGCAAAGCTAATCAAACTTTAATCAAGTTGATGCACGGCAAGCATTCTTGAATCTGAGTCAAAACAATGTTTTGAATGACAGGAACTGTGTAAATACTCGCTCTGTGTACCCCGATGACCTGTGTTCGTAACTTCCCCCATGAGTGGGCTGACAGGCATAGCCTGACAGACCACAGTGCCCCTCGAGGGGATGCCAGAGCTTTTTGAAGATTTCTTCCTCTGCTGATAAATAAGAATGTTACCACTAATCTGCAGGTAACTGGCAAAACATTTCCCATTTCTTGTCCCTTAATTCGCTGCTTACTAAGAGGTTTGTGCTTCTGCTAAACTTGTTAAACCATGCTGGCTTTTGCAGTTTAGAAGAAAGCACTGCTATTCTTGTATGAATCCTCTGAATTAAAGACTAAAGTACAGCTATGGCAGTTTATTTTTCTAGAGTTCTCCCCTGTTGTATTTTGTTGCTGTGGAAGCCCAGTAGTGTAGCACAAAGACTGTGATTGCTCCAAAGGTGAGCAATGAAGCTCCTTTAGGACTTCAGGAAACTTGTCCTGTGGGACTTTCCCTTGTGCCTGCTGAATGGAACTGCTCTGGCCAAGCTTCTAAAATTAGAGGGCTGCCACGTGAACAACACAAACTGTGTGTGGGAGGAGGTTTCATGACTCTTGAGGGGGTTACAAAAAGCACTTGGAAAAATATTGTTATAGGAAAAGTAGGTTGTGAAGAATAGCAAAATCTGTAGCTGCTGTTGTGTGCTGAGCAATGCTATCTGTCTAACACTATCAAATCTGAGCTGGAGTTCCCTTTGCACCAGGTTAGTTTTGCAAAGGCTTTCTTTTTCCAAGCACCTGTTTTGATAACACAAAGTTGGTCTGCTAAGGTGTTATCAGCCAACTTCCTTGATCTAATGCTTAATACTTTGGAGAAAACCCAAACCAGATTATTCAGTTGTCTTGTCATGTTTATTCTTGTGGGTAATCTTGCTGAATAATGAACTAAGTGCCATGAGTAGAGAAACTTTTAGACAGGCTCCAGATACTTCTGGCTCATAGGAGACTTGACTTCTTATCAAGATTAGCAGGATTTTTAGGGAAATATGAACTTGCAAACAAAGCATGACTTATTGGGGTGAGAGTGGAGTAACTTTTTCTGAATGTATTCTTTATACCCAAATTTGCTTTTCTCTAAGGCTGCTTTTCCTTATATTTGTGGTGTTTCATTGCTCTTTGTCCCAAATGGAGCTCTTAAAGGCACATGCTTTAGATGACTTGATAATTTTCACTGGTGGTGATCTCTGCCAGTATCAACCTTATTAAATTCTCTCTCACATGAGTTATAAACTGATATTTACTGCAAGAACACACTTGATTTTAGTGGTTGACCTGCACACTGACACCCTACTTGTTGAAAGCATTTGACAGTACTTATGAAAGAAGCAAGCAATTGAATGCTCCTGTGAGTCACATCAGTGGTATCTGAGTCCCTGGGGTGTGGGTATTTGCCAAGGGCATTCTTGTCCAGAGAGTCAAACTGAAGGCATTTATAGCTGCAGATACACAAGTCCAGTGGTAAGTCCAAGGACTTAAAATAGTCAGGCATCCAGGAAGTTTCATGTTGTACTCTAAACTTTACGTTGGTGCAGCTGGAAGGAAGTGCTGGTTGTGTGGGTTGAATTGGAGAATCCTCAGATCCTACTACTGGGCCATGGGCTACTGAGCAATGGATGTGGTGATCTCTGCATTTGTCTCATAATAGATTTGATTAATATGGAGTATTGCCTGTCTGCCTTGCTGTTTCTATTCAGGCTGAGGAAACAGGCAGAATACAGGATTTCAAGTCATCCTCCTAAATTTGTGGCCTAATTTAGACCCATTGTGGAATTGAATGTCTTAATAGAAGCACACATTTGCATCTGTGATGGCTGAACTATATTTACTTTCTTGAGTGCACGGCCTGCCAAATATCCACTTGGAATACACAGTGATTGCACAGACAAAGTAAATGAGTGGGAGTACAATTTATCTCAAGGACATTGCTCTGTGAGATGATTTGCCTATGCAGTTCTAACAGAAACAAGTGCTATTTAGTCATCTGCATCTGCACGACAGAAGTTAACCCTAAAGCTAAGGGACATGTCAGTAATCATATTTAGTTAAATTATCAGCTGGGAATGTATTGTAGATGCATGTGGGGAAAAAAAAGCTTTAGACTGATGTAGCAAAAATTTTAATGCTGAATTGTGGCAAGTTATATCAAGATACTCATAAGCACAAACCAGGTGCTGGCTGTGAGATGAGCTATCCATAGCTTTCAGCTGAAACTTGAGGCAAAATAAGGTTATCCATTCTAGAAGGAATAAACTGTGTTACCAAATGGTCCTTCATAGGTGGCATATAAGTAGTCTTCCTGGTATGAAACCTAACCTGTTGCCTACCTTATTCCACCAGCCATGTCTTCCACAAGACCTGCATTGACCCCTGGCTTCTGGACCACGGGACATGTCCACTGTGCAAATGTGACATCCTCAAAGTTTTGGGTGTTGAGGTAAGGCAGCAGTCTGTCACAGTGGCAGCTGCCATTGTCAGTATTACATTGGTGTAGTAACCACATAGAGCACTGGTGGTAAGCACAGGTGTTGCCATGTCAGTGGCAAGATGCTACAGGACTAACTGCTGTGTCCCTTTTAGGGAAACCTGCAGCTGACCTGGTCTGAGTTGGTATCACTTAAAGCCTTGGGCAGAATGTCGGCCAAAGCTGACTATCATGCACAGAAGAATCGCTCTTAACTCTTGCACTTGCAGCTAAGGGTGTTTATCAAAGCTTCAGGCAGACTTGCACAGCTCATGCTGTCTCTGAAACCTCTGTTAAGTTCCTCAGTACCCACAGTCCTTGAAAAGTGAATGTGTTAGCATGTATTTCATTCCCAGAGCCACATGATTTCCTAGGATACATTAAGAAATTCTGATGTGTTCTGTAACTGCTCATTGCTGCAAATGCCAGGGGGAGCTGCTGTTGCCACTGTCTGGACCAGCTGAAATGTATGCTAGAATTTGCCTGGGGGAGGCATATCTGCACTGAGTGGAAGGAGGACTCTTTTCTTGGTACTGGGCAGTAAAAGAGTGAATAATGCAGAAGGTGTGTCTGAACTTCCTGTTCAATTAGGCCATAACTGGCTTTCCCCTATAATGTCGTAGATTAACAGCAGAACTTTTACTCCATTTTATTTTTTTCCCTCTGGGTAAAAGTGCCTTGGACTGAGTCCTTGCAAGCATTGGTCTCCTGAAAAGATGCAGCTTTCTACCAAGTTGTAACTTAATCATATTCTCTTTTTTCCTACAAAGATGGATGTAGAAACACGATCCCAGTCTGTGCAAGCCTCAGGATCCAGTGGCCAGAGACCTCTATCCACTGTCACTATAGTTAATGAAGACGATAATCTCAGTGAGACAGCATCATCTGGATATGATTCTGTACAGGGCCCAGAGGAATCTGCTCAGGAGGCACATGCACCATCAGAAAGTATGTCTACTTTTTCATCTGTCTTGCTGGATTACGTTGCACTTAGTTGCTTAGGCTGTGAATTTGGGAAGTTTGCCTTGATAACATCTCACAGGGCTTGATCTTCCCTTTTGTTTTAGCACTTGGCTCTGGCACTTGATCTTTGTTTCCAAATGAAACACAGCCTTAATGTGAATTAAAAGACACAGCCTATGAAAAGAGTGGCTAAAAAATCAGAGGCTAACTACTTCAAGAGCAAAGAGATTTTTCTAAAGATGTCCCTCATCTCTTTGTCGATTTCATTTGAATGAATGAGTACTGTTTTGCTGCCAGATCTGTCTGTTTTAAGTAGTTACTTATTTACAGAAAACTTTTGGGGAATCAGTCCTGCTCTTGCTTAGACAGTGCAGGAGAGACGTGACAAGTACTTCAGCTGAGTATCAGATTTTGCCAAGGCTAAGTCATCCTTGAACACATTCAGACAATTTGAAATTATTTTAATTTGAAAAGACTTATCAGCTTTCTCAAAGACTTCGTCTTTTTGAACAGTAGCAAAGTAATTGAAAATGTCTTTTTAGTGCTCAACTTTGCCAGCACTCACTCAGTGTTGCTGTTGGTTTTAAAAATGGAAAGGTTCCAGATAAACAAATGAAGGTAACTATCCCCTGGACTGTGGCATGGCCTTGGGAAGGGGAGTAAGGGGAAAGCTTTCAGAGGCGGAAGGGATACTCTTTCTTGTGGGAAGCATAGCAGGAAAATGTGGGATTTGCTGCCTGCCTTCTGCATGACGTGTTGCTATACAGCAAGTGATGTGTGTACAGGAGTGCCCTGCTCAAGCACCCCAGCAGAGCAGAGGACACTTGCTATGAACTAAGCATCAGAGGTTGAAATTGCATTCCTACAGGCAACTCAAGTGATGCAGGATTAGTTACGTGGCTCAGACTCTTGTGTATTCTCACTTGGAGTGGGGAGGTCACACAGGAACATCAGCCAAACAAGGTTAATCTGTAGGGAGAAGGCCTTTCTCTGTGAATCAGTGTGGCCCACCAGTTTATCCTGAACCTGCTGTCTGTAGGAGTTGCTCCTGATGCCTGCCTTCAGCAGCCCTAAAGACACAAGAACTGACAGTCTCCTAGTTGGGTTTTGTGGCCTCGTAGGGTCTTCTGTGGCTTGAGCACACAGTGTCTGCTTGTTCAGCACTACTGAGCCCAGCAGGTATCTCTAGAAATGACAGGAAGTGTCAAGAGTGGGCTGCAACGTAATGAGGGGCAGCGGAAAAGTGGTAGTTGAAGCATGGCCTTGGATTTCTGACTGTAGGAAAAGTGTGGGGAAAGCATCACTGCAGTGAGGTTCTGGAAACCAAGTGAGCATGGTTTGCTTTAAGGTCGTAAAGCTTGCTTATGACACTTCTTAACTTGTCTTGACTTGGTTTTGTTCTGGACAGGTGACAACACACCTCCTGTAAATGAAGAATCCCAGCCCTCCACCAGGACTGTCGTTTCACAGGGTGATAACCCAGGTTTTGAGGGAGATGAAACACAGGTTTCTGAAGGCAGGATCGTTTGTGAAGTCACGCTCTAAGGGCATGCCTGGCAACGTGGTGCAAGCCTTCTGCAAGGAGCTGCCTACTGCCATTCCCTATATACCAAAAATTGCAAGACTGCTGCAGAAAATACTGCGTTGGCAATGTTTAGATAAATAGACTTGTTCAAATCATAATTCTATGGTTTGCCTTTCTTAAAACTGCATTTCCCACGTGAGTTTTAGCCCTCTTCAGATAAAACTGTCTTAAATATAAAGAAAACCAGCAGATTTTAACACTGAAACAAAAGTTCCATCTTCAACAAAGCTTTCCTTCAGTGTTTGAGTTGTCTAAGTGAGAAGATTCTTTATGTTGTAGCTGTCTCTACTGGGAATCGTTTTGAGTTGGGTTTTTTTTGTTGTTTGTTTTCGTTCAAGTGGATTTTCATTGTAAACAAATTGATTTTGATCTGGTCTAATGCTTATTTACGAGACACAGTTTTGTTCAAAGTAACACTGTATTTAATATTTCGGTGCACTAATTTGATAGGAGAAAATGCGAACTAATGCTTGTCAAACTGGATTTCATCCACAGTGTCTTTGGTTCTCTAGTAAACCGACTGATTCTCTACCTCTCAACTCCAACCTGCCAACCACACATTCCTAAGGGGAGAAAAGAAATCTGCAAGCTGACAGGCCAAATCTGACTTACACAGCACTGTAAAGGGAACAACTGCAGGAACTTTTCAACCCTTGTTAATGTTAGTCAATCTGAAAGATCCTCAAGTGACTTTGGGAGTTATAACCATCTCTAGCACCAGCAACATGCCAGAGTCTTGGTTTTGTGGGAACGTGGGATGACTTCAGAAAGAGTAAACTGAAGATGAAAAGATAGATTCTTCCCAAAGGATCTGCTTTGTTTTGTTCAGAAAATGATCCAGCCCCTGAAAAATGCTGGACTGTTGCTATGCATTGTCTTGCTCGAGTGCACAAGCTGCAGGGAGAGCTGACGTCCTGTGAGGGTTGGAGAAGCTGTCTGCCATCTGCATGGAGTTGGGATGGGGTCAAGGAGGAACACTGGATGCCTCAATAGTAAGTGACTTGGCCTTCCCCAGCAAAGGTAGCTAAGGACGTCTTACAAATGCACTTTATTTTTTTACCTCTGTCTCTGACTAGTTTCTAATACTAGCAGGACTCTGTCTTAAAGCCTGCAATAAAGAACTTCAGAATCTGGAGGGGAAAAGCAATGCATTTTATTAGTTATAGTACAAATTAAATGGTTGTAAATATTTCATAATTTGTATTGAATTTGAATATGAAAATGTAAATAAAACTCTATTTTTGATGATCCTGACTGACATGAAATGTTACCAGCTGCCATATGGAAGCAGATGCTGAATTTGCCATGTTCCACAACCCTGAAACTCATTTAGTTTTGGGAGGCCAAAAAAGCAGCAGTGTTTGCTCAAAGTATTTGGACTAAGGAGTGCTAATTATGTGTTGGATGCTGCTGTTACATGGATTGAAATTGCGTTGAGAGCTTAAACCTGGTAGCTGTAGAAAAGAAAGCCAAGCAGTCTCAGGTGTGTTCAGTGAGCTCTAAATTGTTCTTGTGGGCATGTTCAGCACAAGATCAATCAGCCATGAACTCTTCAGATAAGACAGGCTGCATCTCAGGTTGCTCAGCATCCTTTCCTTGCTCCAAAGTCTATGCTTGCTTTGAAGAAAAAGCATTTTAAAAATTATTACATGTCCTTTATTCTGTACTGCACTATGAGATGTAGTAAAAGCTTGTCACTCTCCTGGCCCATTTGGTGGTAATTAAGTCTTGTGTTTCTTTTTAGCTCAAATCCAAGTCTAGTCTAGAAAGTTCCAATTGCAGAGCTGACTGTAGTCAGACTCCACTCTGAAGCGGTAATTTGCTGCAATTGCCTTTCCATTCTATCTCTGAAATGCAGAGCAGAGAAAGCAACAGCAAAGCCATAGATATACAATGCCTGAGCACTTAATTTCATTTAATTTCAATTTCACAAAGCTGCTTTAAATTTATTGTAGAGTGTAAGCTGTAATGTAGTAGAATCTCATGAGGATACAGTGTCATGAAATCACCTGCCAGTCTTGTGTTCAATAGGAGCAAGATTTGATGTTCAAGAAAAAAACCAAAACCAAAACAAAGGGAGTGGATTCAGATAATTTCAATGCATTGAAAGGCATCTTTTTCTTTTGTTCCAGTCATTTGGGTTGCTTTATTTATAGAATTCAAGCTTTATTATTACTGGTTTTTAGGAGCAACAAACTTGTCTTTTTCTTAGTACTCCTATTCCTAAGGGTGATGGGGAAGGAATGCACTAGTGGAGTGCCAGGGGGTGCAGCAGCTCTTGTTGATGAACGTGTACTGCTGTAAGATCAGGTGATATGTATGTGTTCTGTCAAGACATGGGCTTGCTTGGAATTCAAGGCACTTATATTAATTTTCAGAAAGATATTTAAGATTCTTATATCAAAACATGACCTACTGTGAAAGGAACAAATGCAGCATTTGTAGCTGAATAGTATCTGAGCTACCGTTAGGCAGAACTTCATGATTCTGTGGTGTTGCAGCTTAACTTGTGAGTCTGCTGTGTTCTTGTCTGTGCAGGTTTGTTTGGAAGTAGTAGCTATGCAAGGGGCTTTGTTTAAAAATGAAAGTGTAAGTCTCATGAACACCATCTGTGATACTGAACTTGAGTCTGTTGCTGTCAGACTGCTTTAAAGAAATTTCAAAGCTACACTCTCACTTTGTATTTCCAAGTTTCCATGGATAGCAGCTGTCTTTAACTGACCCTGCTTAGGGGACTGTGCAGCAGATTTTTCATTTGGTTTGGGTGACTTTACAGGTTCGCATGGCTCTGGGACACAAATGCATATATATGTGCACTGTGGCATGACAGACTCTTTCCTCTAAGCAAGAGGCCAACAGGAATGTGCCTGGGAATTGGGTTGTTGCTGAAGTGCAATACAAACCTGCTGTTACTGTGCAGTAGTTTGGGGGTTTGCTATAGATACACTAATTTTGTGTGTAAGATAATCGAAATTGTGTCCATGAGTGGCAACAGTTGCTAAAATGTTTACCTGTTGACCCTGTTAATATTCCCATGAGTCACAGAGACGTGTCAATTCGTCTGTCCCCAAAGAGCAAGCTGAAAAGGCTCCAGCATCATCTCACTGCTGTCACCTCACTCCCCCAGGACAGCTCTGATCTAGACACTCCACTCAAACCCTTGTGTGCTTTCAAAGGGAGACTGGGAGAGACTTTTTATCCCTGCAGGAGAGGAAGCCTTCTCACCTGGTGCTGGATTCCTGTGCTGTCTTGTAAACCAGGCTTTACAACAGCAGGACTTTTTAAATCCCAAACCAAAATAATACCATTTTCTAATCTTAAGGAAACTTTTCGGATATTCCTATAGAAATATAGTTCCAGCTGAGATTTTTGCTTAAGGGAAAAAGCAGGACTTAAGATGAGAGGCTGCAAACAAAAAAAGCAGTTTGAGTCACAAGGTCAGTTGGACTCTTCCCATAAAATGAAGAGATTTAATCCAGGTCAGTCTTTAGATGGAAAGATCTGCATTTCTCAAGTGACCTAACAGTTGGACAGGATACCTTGGCTGTGTGAGTCAATGGAATTTCCTTGCACGTTGAGCACACACCAGAACAGAAAGTGGCCCTGCCCTCAGGTTTAAACTGATGTTTTTCCTGCAGATTTGAATGGGGCTGCACTTCTGCAGCAGTGTAATGGTGGGAGTTTGGAAGAGATTAAAGAAAATCCACTGGCTTTGGCAATTTAATTTTGGTTTCAAGAGAAACTTGAAACCAAATTGCAGCATTCCTGCACTGGTTGTTCAACTGTTAGTTATACAGAGCAAAGCCAACATTTATTTATATAGCTATTTATATTATCTTGACTATGGTTATTTGAGGGAAGTAATTTACAATTTCTAGGAGGTCTTTAAGAAGTAAAAGAAAAATTCTGCAGTACTAAATCAATCTTTGTTGCTGTAGAATGCATTGATTAGGCTGTAGCGTGATTATGCACTGATTAAGAAAATTTTCAAGTGGCTATAAATAAATTTCTCCAAGCTCATAGAGGGGCACTCTTTGCATCTTAACAGTATTTGATTAAGAATGAAATGCCTGAGGGAACTGGAAAAAAGGAAGACATCCAAGACCTTGAAACAACGAGAGGAAAGCAGAACAGACATTTTCCAAGCAGTAGCAGTTTACTGTTAAGTATTTATCCAATTAACAAAGTTTGAATCTTACATAAGCAAGCAATGTATGTCCTAACATGTCCAGCACCTGTGAGTCACCAAAAGGCAAGCTAAAAGGGTAGGAATTGCCAAGGGCATCTCTCCTTACAATTAGCATCAGAAAAATCTTTGTTAGGCCTTGAATTTCTTATATCCAAGGGCTTGTCTAATTGGGGAAAATTAGATGGTAACCACTCTCTCTGGGAATGCTCTTAGTTCCATGCAGGAACTGTTCTGTCAGTTCAGCTGGTTAATCTCCAGCAATGTTACTGGGTTCCTTCAGGTGGAGGGTGGAAGAAACTGCCTCATGAAGAGCTGTATGCCAGTGTATGTGGGAGTTGTTTGCCTTGTCTCATTAATGTTTGAGCTGTGTTAGTTACCACATGCTGGCTAATGACTCTTATTCAACTCTTCCTTTCTAGTAAAGGTAGAGCACAGAAATTTGTTGCTTCCTATTCTAAAGGCAGGTAAAAGAATAATGTTGGTTAAATCTATATTTAGTCCCAAAGGCAAAACTTTTTAATACTGCAGCTTCTCTTGCTGTGGTGCAACGAGTGATGGGAAGAAAAGAAAAAAAAAGTTTCATGCCAGTGCAATTCACGCAGTTTTGAAGACTCCCCATGAGGTAAATGTGATTGCACTCTCAGGTCTGCTTTCACACTGGTGCCTTTGGGTTGCTTATGCAGCTGGAACTGGATGGGCATTGCCAAACAATTTCTGTGAGCACTTGGCAAAACCTCTCTGTGCCCGTGAGCACAAATAGACCAGTGCTGGCACCAGCATTTTTGGAAGTGAAGTGCTGTTGAAAGGCATGAAGGAAGGCAGGAGAGAGCAAAAGTGCCAAGATTGCAACCTGTAGTTAGTGCATGATGTGCACAATTTTTTTTAGAAAGAGCTCAAATTAGAGGCCGAGTTTAAACAATTGTGTGCTTACTTTCTTCTATGATACACAATCAATAAAGCATTATCCTTGAAAGTCTTAGGGAGGTCAGTTACGCTGGAGAGTCCTAAGGGAAGGAAACTGCAGGGAAGTTTCTGGGAAACAGGAAATTTACTCCCTCCAGTTGTAGTGAATGACAGGTTCTGACACCAGGAGTGAATCCTGCACAGAGGTGGGAAGTTTCCAGCAACAACAACCTTGGGCAGAGGAGGCACTGGGGCTTCCACCCCTCTGCAGCTTTTGTTTGTGCTTTTTGTAAGCACCAAAAGGCAAATATAAGGCCTCAGGGAGACACTTGGAGTATCTTGGGACATAGTGAAGAGATTGGGGAAGAACTAGCACGAGCAGGGGCAGCCTGAGCAGCTGGGTAGCTGCGACTCTGACTACATGGGAAGCTGGAGGTTGTGCTGTGCTGACCAGTGCACATGGAAAGCAAGTCCTGAGGTCATCCCACAGCCTCAGGAAATCCTTGGCTGCCGGGTATGTGTGGCAGAATAGTCCCCACACCTGATTTTTTTGAAACTAGGATGTGAGGGAGCTACTCTTTAAATCTACTCCTTTTGCTGGTGGATGAGAGGCTGGACATGATCTGGCCATGTGCACTTGGAGCCAAGCCAGCCAAATTTGTGCTGGGCTGCACCCAAAGCAGTGTGGGCAGCAGGTCAGGGAGGGCATTCTGCCCCTCTGCTCCAACCTGGTGAGACCCAGCTGCAGAGCTGCATCCAGCACTGAGGGCCTCAGCACAGGAAGGACATCGATCTCTTTGGAGGAGAAGGAGGAGGTCAGCAAGGTGATTAGAGAGGGACAGAGCACCTCTCCTACAGGGAAGAGCTGTGAGAATTGGGGTTGTTCAGTTTGGCTTCAGGATGACATAACTGGGGCCTCCAGTACCTAAAGGGAGCCTACAAGAAAGATGGAGGGTGACTTTTTACAAGGGAGTGTAGTGACAGGACAAGAGGCAGTAGCTTTAAACTGACAGAGAGAAGGTATACATTAGATATTAGGAAGAAATTCTTCCCTGTGAGGGTGGTGAGGCACTGGCACAGATTGCTCAGAGAAGCTGTTGCTGCCCAGTCCCTGGAAGAGTTCAAGAGCAGGGGCTTGGAGCAACTTTGTCTAGTGGAAGGTGTCTGTGCCTGTGGCAGGGGGCTTGGAACTGGGTGACCTTAAAGGTCTCTTCTACCCTAAACCATTTATGATGATTCTGTGAAATCAGGAGAAGACATGAAGGCAGGACTGTAGTAAGAGCTGATGTGCAAGTACAGTCCCTACGGGTATGAATGACACTGTCTTGTCCCTTAATGGGATAAATTGAACAACTGGTGAAGTCAGGCTGCAAATAATCCGAAGAGCCAGTCATTGAGGACAAACACTGAAGGTCTTGCAGGTAAATCATGAAAATACTGAGACCCCTAGCCCAGCTTTTGTTAAGGCAATAGCAAAGTCCACTCCACTCCAAGTTAGCACTCAGTTGTGTTGCGTGACAGAAGCAGTGAGGCCGATTGCCATTTTGTAATGTGAAGGGTAAATAGGCAGGTCGCTCCGGGGGCTGGTNCCGCCCCGTCAGCGCCGCCACGCGGCCGGGCTGCGCAGGGCCTGCCGGGAGCTGTAGTTCTGAGACAGCGGCGCTGTGCGGCGCCTCCGGCAGCGAGGACTACAACTCCCAGAATGCCTCGGAACGGAGCCGCCCCCAGCCCCCCCGCCCGCTCTCCGCTCCTGGCATCGCAGCAGCGGGCGCTGAGCGGGGCGGGGGCCGGGGCCGGGGCGAAGGGAAGCGCCGTGAAGGGCCGAGCNGGTAAATAGGCAGGTCGCTCCGGGGGCTGGTGGGGCTCCCCCGGCCCGGCACAGCCCCAGCTGGGTCTGGGGTGCCGTGTGGGTCCCCTCCTTGCCCCAGTCTCCGCGGCACACCCGGGAGCCAAACCCCGCCCGCGGTGCCGTGTGTGCTGCGGGAATGGAGCCAGGAATGCCCAGGACTGAGCGCGGGACTCGTGCCACGGGCAGAGCGGCCACAGCAGCGCGGGCAGCGCAGGGGCGGCGAGAGGGAGCGGCACAGGAGCCTCTGCCCGCACCGGGGCCAGTGCCGGGACACCCCCGATCCCCGCACCGAGGACAGTTCCGGGATCTTCCCCCCGATCCCCGCACCGGGGGCAGTGCCGGGATCTCTCCCCCCGATCCCCNGAAGCCCGAGGAGGTGCTGCTGAAAAATGCTCTCAAGCTGTGGGTGCAGGAGCGCTCCAACCAGTACTTCGTGCTGCAGCGGCGGCGGGGCTACGGCGAGGAGGGCGGCGGCGGGCTGGCAGGTACAGCCGGGGCAGGGCTGGCGGTGAGGGGGCTCTGCCGGTCCGGGGACACCCGGGCAGAGGGGCAGGGAGGGCACCTGGCCGAGTTTGGGAGCCCCGGACCTTCCTGGGTGTCTCCGGAGGCTGTGCTGTCGCGGTTTTCCCCGCGGGGTGCGGCCGCAGGTGCAGCAATGCCCGGCGGGGCCGGAGGGTGCGGGCGGCACAGCCTGCACAGCCCCGCACCGACCCGCGGCAGCTCCGCACCGACCGCACCGCCCCGCATAGGCTGTGACAGCCTCGCACCTCCCCGCACAGCCCCTCACAGCCCCGCACAGCTCCTCACCGCCCCGCACAGGCTGTGACAGCCCCGCGGCAGCTCCGCCTGCAGACCGGCTGCTCGGCCTTGCTTTGGCAAAGTGCTCGTTTCCAAATCCCTTTTCCTGTGTGCCTCTGGGGCTGCTGGAGATGAGCTCCCACTCAGGCATTTCCGACCGCTTATTTTAAAAGCAGGGATGTGATGTGGTGGAGAGGTGGGTCAGGAAAGTGGCACTGACCACTGTATAACAAACTTTATTCCACGGAAACCTCAAAGTATGGAGCTGAGTTTCTGTTTTTAATTGCCTGTTTGTATCATTCGGCCCTGCAGGGGCCCCTGATACCGTGGAGACCTCAGTGGGGCAGTGACTGTTCTGACTAGCATTGACTGCTTCATAGCCTGGTGGAGTCTGGCATTGACCCTGTCAAGGAGAGAAGAGCTACAGGGAATCAGCACAAAGTTGTTCCGTGGTGGATGTGGTTCTCGAGTCTTTTGCAGGAGTTGCATCCCTCTGGGTTCTCTCTAATTGTGCCATCCTAAAGCAAGCTATGTTGAAAATGAGCCAGATTGTCTTGTGGAAACATTTATTAATTCTGCTGGGCAGAATCAAGAAGTCCAAACTTCTGGCTGGTGAATTTCAGAGGTAGAAATGGACCTCACAGCTGGAGGTGGGACCTTCTTCATTGGCATCTGAACCCCTGCCAGGGTGCAGTGTGAAAAGAAAGCATCCCAAAATCTCTGGTTGTCTTACAGGGATATCATAGATAGATAACATCAGACTTTGGCTTAGAACCAAGGCTGATATATTGCAAGCTTGGAAGTCTTGTGAGGATCAGGCTTGATGACCTGTTCTCTGCCTTGATGTATTTGGAAGGCAAGGAAATGGATTTGGTATGAAGGTTGGTTTTTTGTGTGATTAAGGACTGTGATTAAAATGGAACAATGAGAGCTGGAATTAGTTGTTCATCTGAAAACCTCTTCATAGGCTCACAGCTGGGCAGGCAGCTGAGTCTTTCTAGTGCCCTTCAGATTTTGGTCACTGTTTTCCTGTCCTCAGTGGTTTTTGGCAGTGTGGGAAAACACTGGGGTGGGGTAGTTGCTGTACTATGCTGTTTTTATGTGGCATTGCATGGTACATTTCTTTAGCTTTTCTTACAGACTCTTACAGGTTTCATCTGAGAAAGTCAAGTTTTTCACTGGACAGAAACAGGAAGAATGAAATGTTCTTAAGAAAGATTAGCAGGATAATAGGATAAAAATGCAGTTACATTTGTGATGGCAGGTTTTGAAATATTCAAACCTCCTGGATAGATCTGTGCCAGCATGATTTGCTATGCCTGAGTTTAATTTAATGTTGCTGTGTGTCACTTGAGAAAATTATCACTTCCTTCAGGAAAAAGAAAAGCACAGCTGTTGTCTTAGGAAGTCATCACAAATGTACAGTGAAATTGCGTTCTGAAGAGCATTTTGCAGCTGGTGAGACAAGGCTGGAGGTGACTGGTGGGACTGAGGGGTTAAGAGTGAAAGGGGCTGGCAGCAGTGCAAGACTGAGTCGTGAGGGAAGAGAGGGGCAATGCCTCAGGACAGGAGTGGGGAGAAGGATGGGCAGTGCTGCAGGGTTTGAGTAGCAGTAGTGGGGACTGATTGAGGAGGTGGTAGCATAGTATTCCCAAAAATGCAGGAATACATTTGGTTGGACAAGCTTTAAGGAGGGGAGGTGTGATTTTTGAGGAAGCAGCCAGTACTTGGAGAAAGGTACAGACCAAGAAGGAAAAGATAAATACAGCAGAGGTGCTTACCTGAGGGAAGGCTGGCCATTCCGGGGCAGTTCTAGGTGTGGAATGAAGGTTGCAGTTGGATTGTTTTGTATGACCCCTCTGGACTGACAGCAGGACCAGTCTGTGATCTGTAGGTGACACAGGGAGCTGTTTTGGCCTGAGTGCACACCTGGCACAGCTCTGAGCTGGCTCATGTGGGTAACACTGTACAGAAACACCTTGTGCAGGTTGTGCTCAGCCTCAACCCTCTTCCCACAGGTGTGCACCTGCTTCACTTTACATTTCATTCTGTTTCCATTTTAGACCTCCCCTAAGGATACAGATGCTGTAACCTGTCTGACTGGTTCATTGGATAATTCATCACCTGATGGGCTGTCCCAGTGTGTGCTCCTGCATGTCTGGCAGTGAAACTGTGGGACTGTGTCCTCTGGTTGTTCTGTCTTCTGGAGAGCCACTCTGGGAGAGCTGCTCAGGTTTTCCAGAGTATATGGATAAGAATATAGTTGGGAATGCATGTGGTAAACCAAGGTCTAGTGAGATTAAGCATGCTGGTCACAAAGCTTTTGCTTTGGTTTTAATTTAGGCAGGACCTTAATTAGAAGATGGGTATTCCAGGAGTGGTGATGTGCATGAGCATGTGGTGTCATAAAATTCCTCTTTCATGTAAATGTGAGCAAGCAAATTGTTTGTTTTCTGCTTCCACTATTTCAATTTACTTCTTTCTGCTTGAGAAAGATAAGTAAAATGCAGCTCTGAGAGAAGAACTTATCAGTGAAATATATGGTTGGAACTCATCTCCCCTGCCTGTTGTACATGCCATGCTTAAAAAGGTAGGGAAAACCTGTGACTCTCCTAAGTCCTGGGTCTGCTGGGCCAGTTATTGCCATCCTGAATCTGGGAAAGGCCCCTGCTGGTATTCCCACTGTTCAGAAGCTTGTTGGCTGAGCCCCTGCCAGCTGGCTTGCACACACAGGGGTTTGGGAGAAAGGGGGGCAGAGCTGGGCAGGGGTGTGGGCTCTGGGGAAATTTTCCTTCTCTGGCATCTGAAAGAAGTTGCAGTATTGGTCATGGATGTCAATGGCAAGGACCTTGTCTAACAAAATTTTGTGGTGGACCAATTGAAAAAGTACTTGGTGATCTTGTACAAACGGAAAGAAATTAATTTTGGTCGGAACTGCAGAATGGGAGAGGAACTTTGTGATGTAGCCAGGCCCAGACTGCAGCACAAAGACATTATTTCCTTTTCCAACCCCCCCGTCTGGGCTGTGACATCACTGAATATACAGTGGTAGAATAACTGGCTGAAATAATTTATCCCTGCTGGTGCACACAGAGATTTTGATGCGGCTTCCTTGCTGCCAGCCCTCAACTGTGACAGGAATCAGATGGGAAACATGCTGGTTAGTGAAGATCTGAAACTATCTTGGCTGCGTTTTTTTTCAGCAGCTGTAGCAAAGATTATTTCGCAGTGCATGTATTGGTGAGACAAATAACACCACTCTTTTAAGATTCATGTTTACATTTGGGGATGACAGGTGGAAAAAATGACCAGCATGTGCTTCCCAGTTCCCAGTTCCTGTCAGACAGCTTTTTAGCTGTACAGCAGCAAAACCAAAGAGGAGCTGTGAGACTTGCAATACTTTTCTGTGCGCTTACCAAGTAGACCAATAGTTACCTTTTTCACAGTTGTGCTTCTAATTTTCTCTTCTATCAAGGATATTTTCATTGCCATGTAGAAGCAAGGTAGGTGGCCACATGAGGGTTTGGATACACACCTTAGTTTAGTAGAACTACTGTTGTCTTACCTGAGTCATAACCAGTGACCATAATGCACTTGAGTTATTGTAAATGGACATGAAATCATTTGGCACTGAAGGCTTAAACTGACATGTTTTACATCTGAATTTACTAAGATTATTTCTGTCCTGGGCCATGCTCAGTATTTCCTTAAGCTGAAATTTCTTAGTCATGAGATCAGACTCACTTAGGAAATAAAATTAAGCCAAAAAAGAATTCTGTGCTTAATTTGAGAATGTTGGAAAAGGGCTATTATTCACAAATTGGCATTCAAGTGTTTTAAATCAAATACACAGAGACAGTGTCTTTTCATGGTTTAGATGCTCTGTATTTGTTACCTTTATTGTATGAAAACTGGGACTTCGGTCTATTAAAAAAAAAAAGGAACCAAAATGCTCTGTGAAAGTAGTTCCTGTTACAGAGTGAAGCTTTATCCTGTCTCTAAAGAAATATTTACTGTAGTAAGATTGACAGTTTAGGTCTCCTGCATTGTAATTTGGCAGTTCACTCTGGAGTGCTCCTCCCCTGTGTGGATCCTGCACTAGAGAAGCCTGTGTAGAAGTTATGGTGCATCTGCTGTGGTTTGGTTTGGATGAACCTGCATTTTTGAGCTTCTGTTGTATTTTTTCTCCCCCTCTTCAGCTGGTGAGGGGACTGATAGAGCACCTTGGTGGGTATGTGACATCAGGCCAGGGCCAACCCACTGTGGCTCTATCACAGACTTGGTTTACAGTCATTTTTCTTCTTTGGTTCTGCTCTGATGAGCCTGTGAATTCTTCAGGTTGTAGAAGGGAGCAGTTTTTGCTGCAGCTGTAGATTGTCACTTTCTGCAGTTGTGGCCACTCGGGGAGACCTTTTACAGTATTTTCCAACAGCTCCTGTTTATGATGATGTAAATAAAGAGCGAGAACTCAATTGTACATCAACCTGTCTGCTGTTCAAAATCCTTGCTGTAATGGAGCTGCCCAGGGCTGTGCTGATAGAACATTTCTGTTAGTTCAGAACTCTTACAGTCATATAAATATTTTATATTCCTTAACACTTCTAATGTAGCAAATCAGGGACTGTCTGATCCACTTTTAATGTAGTTAATTACTGACCTCAAAGGCACTGTTATGTATTAGAAGAGAGACCAGGCCTGTGCTGTCTTTGCTTCAGAAGAATGGTGCTCTTTTTAAAAAAAGACAGGAGCATGTTTTCTTTGCTTCTGATTCTTCATCAGTAAAAGGAAACTGATATTAGTATTTGCATTACACTCGTCCCACAAAGGACAGGAAGGCATCAGATTGCTGTAAATAAAGCAGATCCTTAGCAGTAAAAAAGCTGTAATTGATGCTATTCCAGGAAAAATTACCTTTGAGATTGTGGATTGAAAATGACCAAAACCCCCTGCCAATATTAGCACTCTCTTGATTTACTTGGTGGAATAAATATAGAAGAACAAAGTGATGTTACTTCCAAATGGCAAAATGCTGACTAGTTATTGATGAGTGACATATCGATTTTATTGTCCTAACTTGGTACAACTGAGAGCAGAATTCACTGGTGATAGATTTGGGGCCATATCTCTGAGCAAATGTTGGTATTTTGCTAACCAACCCTTTTATAGACTCCAGGGAAGAACACATCCATATTCCAAAGCTATTCTGGATTCATAGAATCATAGAATGGATTGGGTTGGAAAAGACCTCCGAGATCATCAAGTCCAACCCTTGGGCCAACTCCAGTCCCTTTACCAGATCATGGCACTCAGTGCCACAGCCAAGCTCGGTTTAAAAACCTCCAGGGATGGGGAATTTTTTTCTGATGTCCAACTTCAATTTCCCCTGGCAGAGCTTGAGCCCATGCCCCCTTGTCCTAATGCTGACTACCTGGTTCCTTGCCCTCTGTTTTGTTTCCTAGGGTATTTTACCTTATTTACTGAAGGATCCAGGGTATTTCCCAGTATTTTTACTCAAACAGCTGTGGAACTGAAAATGTTTTCTAAAAGCAGAGCCCTTTTTCCATTTAATGTACATCACCTTCACAGCTGAAGTCACTCCCTGAGAAAGGCAGGAGGATGATTTAGGTGGAATCCTGGGAGAAACTGTGGGATCTTGCTTTGTGCAGAGATGAAAGTAAGTGACCCTCTGTAGCTTGTCCCTAAAGTTGGTTCCCATTGGGAAATAGCAATCCAAGGGAGTGCTTTCTGGGAGGAACCCAAGAACTTCAGTGTAGAGAAACCCTGATTGGTAATAAAGTATTCCAGACATTGACAGCTCTTGGAGCACTTTCAGGACTAGGGTAAGGAGGTGAGGGACCCTCTGCTTATTCCTCACAGTTGTGCCAGCGGCCATAGCCATGGAATTAGTTTATGTTGTGCTGAGGGGAGGCTGATTGGCCTAAACACAAATCTGTTGTCTCAGATCCCATTCCTGGACACAGCAGTGCTGTCTGGTGGGACTGCTGAAGTGACAGAGACCCACCTGGCACAGCTTACTGTGTCTAAAATCTGATGTCCTTACAGGTAGAGAGAAGCTGTGATGGCATTTTGAGTAGTGATGCTTTCCTTTTTGTAAATGCTCAATATTGCCCTTGTACTGTATATTATAACAGAAAATGTTGTTAGGAGAATTGTGAATGAAATGATGCAGCATCAGCTGAAGCAAAGCCAACTCTGGGATCAGCTCAGTGTCATGACTCATTCAGTGAGCCAAACCTCTTTAAACAGACATGAATGTTGTTACTTATTCAATGTCTTTCTTCAGTCAGGAACTACAAAATAATTTTACTTTCCAACAGCAACTTGCAATCCATGAATTGCAGAAATACCAGAGAGTGTTTTTGTTTGAAGTAATGTACTGGTCTGTTTTGGGTTTTGTTGCTGTTTTTGTTTGTTTGTTTGGGGTTTTTTGTGTGTTTTTTATAATTTTTTACTTCTATGTGTTTGAAGAGAAGCAAAAGCATTCTGGAACTTGAATTGTCACAGGAGGGTAGTCACACAGGCTTTATGCTGGAAGGGTATCCTTAGGAAAACCATGTTCTGAGGATGAGTGTCTAGACTTCTCAACTTTGCCTTATTTTACTTTCTAGTATTCTTTCACCACTGATATTTTTCAGAATTCGAGAAGGCTTTATTGCAAGGATAGTGGAATGCAAAGTACAAGAAGCCAACCTGAAATTTCTGAAATAACTTTTCAAGGATACATTTGAAATTGTCTAAATCTGGGGTTTCTATAGTATATTAAAAGCCAGAATGAAAAGATTATTTCCCACTAAGCAGAGAAGGAATTTAAAGATTTAAAGTGCTATAAGTGATAACTTTGCATGCCAACTTTCTACCCTAATAGCATTTTTCTGGGAATGCTTTGCATCCATGATATCAGCAGGTTTGTGGAACAGATTTTACAGCATCTCTTCAGGGAATTATGTCATGCTTTTGTGGTAATCTCATCTCTTACTTGGTTGTTCTTCTGTAGGACAATAAGAGCCTTGTGTGATTGCTTCAGTAGCGTTGCTTCAGGTGAACTTTCTGTGGCCATGTTAGAAGGATACAAACATAGGAAATACAGGAAAGAAGCATAAGATCCTGTTGCTTGGATTTTTGTTTCTGTTGGAAGAAGAAAAGGTTTTATTGTGCATCAAGAACCAAAAGCTTGTATCATTTCTTCAGTATGGATTTTCTTTTAGAATTCCCTGACTCTTAGATTTTAAAGGAACTGTTAAGATATCTGGGCTAATAATGTTATTGCTGTGCAGCAAGAGAGAACAATTTTGCTCGCCACTATCAAATGCACACTCATTTTCCCAGGAAACATCTCCCAGTTCTGGAGAGATGAATCCTGGCACCCTAATGAAATTAGTGTGTTTTGTTCTGAACTCTGTTTAATGGAAGCTAATTCAACACTTAGTGGCAGGGAGGTGACATAGCCAATTACAGTCTTCTAAGGCTCTTTCCTGTGACTGGAAAACAGACCAACAGTAAATGACTAATTAAGAGGTAGTTCAATTACTGCTTGTGCTCACTGAGGGCTGGGAGCTGCCCTGTTATGTTTCCAGTTGTCCTCTGTTTTCCCATCCTGCATGGCTCTTGCTTCCATAAGTGTCATATCAAAAAACTTCTTCACCCTTATTGTGTGTCTGCAAAGGCTTTTACTGGCTCTAAATATCATCAACTCCTGAAGAAGTACCTTTGGGAATACTTTGCCCTTGACTTGATTGTGCTTCTTATTTTCTCAGAGTTCTTGAATCCTGACTTGGGCAGCATTCCTGTTCCTTAAGAAACGAATCTGAGGGGAGTGTACATTTCAAAACTTTAGTTTCACTGTGCTGTTTCTTGAATGCCACAGGTCTTCTTGTGGGAACGTTGGATGCAGTGCTGGACTCGACATCGAAAGTGGCCCCGTTTCGCATCCTGCACCAGACCCCCGACTCTCAGGTCTACTGGTCCATCGCGTGCGGTACGTGCTGAGCCCCCGGAGCCGCGGGGTCTGTGCAGGGAGAGGGGAGGGCGCGTCTTGGGTTAATCCTCCTGTATCCAGTATTCATTCTCCTGACCTCTAATTGATTTGAAATCATTTGGGAACTTGAGATTGACAGCAATGTGTGGTTCCAGTTGTTCAGAATAGATCTGTGGACTCTTCCTATTAGACCTTCTGATCTGCTTTCTGCAGGTAGTCCACTACCTGAAGGGAAGTTCCAGCCAGGTGGGGGTTGGTCTCTTCTCCCAGGCACTCAGCAATAGGACAAGGGGGCACGGGCTCAAGCTCTGCCAGGGGAAATTGAAGTTGGAGATCAGAAAAAAATTCTTTGCAGAGAGAGTGCTCAGGCGTTGGAATGGGCTGCCCAGAGAGGGGGTGGATTCCCCATCCCTGGAGGGTTTTAAACTGAGCTTGGCCGTGGCACTGAGTGCCATGATCTGGTAAAGGGACTGGAGTTGGCCCAAGGGTTGGACTTGATGATCTCGGAGGGCTTTTCCAACCCAATCCATTCTGTGATTCTATGATCAGCTACCAAGACCTTTGGGCACTGGTAAAATGACAGAGACACAATCTTTTTTTCTGTAAGCTGCAATTATAACTTGACACAGTTCAGGATGGACTCCCAAGGGTCAAGTTTATCCCAAAGTGTACTCTAGGTAGGGATAACAGTAGCTGCGTATCCAAATGCTTTTGTCTGCTTTGCCTTTGCATGTTGAAACAAACCAGGTTCTCAGTCATGGTCAGAGCTGAACTGTTGCTCCTGTAGTGTAAGAATTCTTTCTCATATTGCATTATTAATCAGTAGGAATGCAAAAGTAAATTAACCTTGAGGGTAGAGTATATGATTTTTCCTAGACCATACTTTTTGATAGTGTGCCACATAGGGTTTATTTTGTTGTGTTCTTGGGGGTTTGGTTGTTTGCTTTGTTTTGATTTCTTTTTTAAACTTTTTTATTTTCATTCTAAGTTTTGTACCTTCTCCTGGAAATGAAGTCTTAATTGCATTATGCATGCTGCTTAACTAGTGGGTGTCCAGAGAGACCTCCAGTCCCAAATTTGACAGGAGTCTTTTATTCTTTGCATTCATCATTGATTTTTCTTCTGAGGCATGGTCTTGTCTTCATATTGATATCAATTAATATTGTCATGTGGTCTAATGCTAAAGAGTAATTGTTGTGGAATTAACCTATTTCTTAGGCTTTTTGAAAGCTCTGAATGCATCTATATTACAGGGAAAGAGAACCATGTATTTTAATTTTTTTTCCCATGCTTTGATGTTTCTTAATTAGTAGTGTTCTTTAAGGAAGCAAGACTTTTCTGTGCTCTCAGCCTTCCTTTTAGTTGTCTGTGGCAAAAGATGAGTTTTTCAGGGAATCTTCCGTTTTGCAAACACTTATGTGCATGAGTAATTGGATTGCTGCTACCTCTTTTTTAGGAATCTTCATTGCATCACCTTAAATGAAACCTTGTGCCTCTTGCTGTCTTTTCTATGCAGTTAGCTATCTTCTAAATATAGATTTGTTCTTGTAGCTTTAATTTAATGTAATTCACTGCATGTCACTTGAAAAGGGCAGCCTTATAAAGTGGATGGAATTTGAGCAGTGTGTAAATTGACAGTAAATAACATTTCAGGACCACTTCTGGGGAAGTCAGAACTGATGGTGACATTGCTGTCAAAAGGTACTTGGTGTACATATGTTGGGACTATACTCTGGGGAATTCTGCTGGCATCAGGTCAGCCCATGGGAAATGACAAAGGATAATCTTCATCTTAGGACTCAATATATATAAATTCTGTGCTGCATAAATGTACTTCACAAAAAGGCTACATAATATAATTGTACTTTGTGTTGGAAAACAGATTGTTTCTTCCTTGCAGGAACTGATGAGATGACACCGTTTCTGCTGTCACAGGTGAAGGATCCAAACAGGGCTTCTGAATAATTGAAACAATTACTAAACAGTTTCATATTTCCTGTGTCACCTCTGTCCTGATTCACACTGTGGTCCACATGTGTAGTCTGAGAAAAAGAATTACTTTTGCTATTTAATTGCTATGTTAATTACTCTTCTTACAATTTTTTAAGTATTGTGTAAATCCACTCACTGTAATACAGTCTGACTGTTTAACTGTATTTAGAGCAATTTCTATTCATTCCCAAGGCCACTTTAATTAATTCTGTGGAGTCTGTTGAAAGTTGTTTAATTAGCTTTTAAAAGTAAACTGAGAAAAAAGCAGTTGTTAAAGGTGTGTTCTTGCTTGGGGGTATTGGTAGTATGTAATTACACTGACTGATTTGATTTGTGAGCATTCTTGTGGAGGATGAAGCTGCCAATTAATTTATATTCTTAGAATGCCTTTATTCAAAACTGTGTAAATTCTTTCTCTGTCATTCCCTCTCCTTGTCCCCAGCATCTGATGGGCAGTCACTGTCTTTAAAGCACTGACCTGGGTATTGAATTTTGTCACTCTCTACTGTTTCACTCATGTCATCTCAATCTTTGCTGCCTCCCAGTGATGTTTGCTTTGCATCCACACACGTGTTAGAAAGGATTTTGCACAGCGGGTCCCAGTCTTGAAGTTCTGCTCTGGAAACTGTTATGGGCCAGTGATCAAAGCTGATGATGTCAAAGACCTAGATGTCATTTTCTTCTGATCCTCCTGTGTTTGCTCTCCCATCTCCCACATGCCAGACTGTTGGACTGGGAGTGTTGCAGTGATGCTGAGTCTGTGTTGGGGAGGTGCTGCTGGGAGGAAGGAGCTGTCAGTCCAAGGGAGGCTTCAGAACCGAGCCACACAGTGTTGAGAAAGCTACAATGCTTCTGGATCTAAAGGCCAGAAACAGAGCTGCATGAAGGGCTTGAGAGATAAAACCACAGCATTGCACATGTTTAATGTACAATGAGTACCTTTGCAGTGTACACGAGAGGAACAAGAAATTTGAGACTTGTGATTTGGACTTGTGTATCTAAATTACTCTGCAACTGGGGAGTTTGCTAAGAGTTCTCTTGATTAACACTTCTAATGAAATGATTAAGGTCTCTTCTAATTTTAAGGAATACTAATTTTCTTGTTTAATCAGGATCCAGCAGAGAAGAAATAACAGAGCACTGGGAGTGGTTAGAACACAATGTTATGAAGACTTTATCGGTATTTGATTCAAATGAAGATATTACGAGCTTTGTCCAAGGAAAGATAAGAGTAAGTAACAGGCACATGACGTCATTGGGAAAGGCTAAGTGCTTTTTTTCCTCTAACCATACATGAGTAATATGTCCTCTGTAGAATATCCGAGGACAGCATTGTAATGCTGCCTACTTCTGGTTGAATAGTATGTGATTGTTAACTTTAACATGCACAATTGTTCATGTTTCTCTGCCCTACAACTAAGGAAGGTTGTTTGACATAAAGTCCTCCTGGTAAATGATCAAAGTCCTCTTGGTAAATGACATAAAGTCCTCTTGGTAAATGATCGTTTGATCATTTAGACCCCTATTTAGATAGGGGTCTAAAACTGTTGATAAATTATTTCACAATAATTTTAACCGTGCCTGGGAGGTATATGGTCTATTTTTGTGAAGGTGCAACAATTCACTCTACATATGCTAGATATTTATCCTAGGAACTCCTGGGATTAGGTGAGGAAAATATGTCTGTTTTAGAAGAGGAGGCCTGGGAATGTGTGTCACGCCTAAGTTGTGTGGGAGGCTTGGTGAATGAGTCTGAAATAGCACATTTGATTTGTGACCTGTGTTCTGGTCCTTAGACTGTTCTTCCTGTTCTGAACTTAACTCTCCTGTTTGGAGAATGCTGTGCTGTGTGTAGGCAAGTGCATATATGACACCCCCTACGTGGATGCAAATATAAAATAACAGGATTTTTTCTTTTAGGGGTTGATTGCTGAAGAGGGAAAAGGTTCTTTTGTAAAAGAAGATGACCCTGAGAAGTTTCGTGAAGGTCTTATGAAGTTTGAGAAGTGTTTTGGATTACCGGAGCAGGAGAAGTTGATTACCTATTACTCGTGCAGTTACTGGAAGGGCAGAGTGCCCTGTCAAGGATGGCTTTATCTCAGCACTAACTTCCTTAGCTTTTACTCATTTTTGCTTGGAGCAGAAAGTACGTAAGCCTGGATGCTAAGCCTGGTCCCTTCATGCTTTACTGCTGTCTTTCAGATTAGGAAGAATCTTTCCTAAGGGGAGCTATTTTGCCATGTGAGCAGTTGTCAACACAGAAGAGAAAAAAACTGCCAACATAATTTATGGAAATGAATACATTTGTGTAACCATTAGTTTACTTCCTCCATACAAGCTTCAGGAAGAAGACAGACAGTTGCAGCTGACTGTAGATAAAAGCTGTCCATCATCTTTAGTTCAATCTGTAAGGATAACAGTTCCTTCTTCACACACAGGCTTAATATTTCACACGACTGCACTGCACGCTGGTGATAATTCCACATACCTTGTTTTTCCTGTGTAACATTAGTTTTAAATGCCTAAACAAATGCCTCAAATAGTGTGAACTATAACTATTTATGTGAAAAATGAAAAGCAAAAGAAAGTAGGATCCTTTCAAAGCTAATTTTGATCTGTACTAGGAAATGCCATAGCTAATGAGCACAGTTTCTCTACATGCCAATACATGATTGATTTAATTTAAGCAGCTCTTTTCGTGAGCTGTTGGAGGGGGTTGGATCATGTGATGGGGTGTGTTTGCCATTTGTAGTTTCACATAAGAGCAAAGAACAGGTGATGTAAGCTTGTATTATCATACATGGTGTGTCTTTTAACGTTTTTCTTTCTATAAAGTTATCTCTAATGGAATTATTTTTTAGGAAATGTTAGGAGAAGGAGTTTTGTGCTTGTTAGTTTGTATCCCTTTCCAAGTGTGCTTTCATTTAAATGTGTTGCTTAATTGTATTTTACTAGTGCTGCTGACTACTGCTTTGCTTCTTTTAATACAAGGGTAGTAGCTACTGGGAAGCAACTCACATCTCCTTATATTTTTATTTGCAGTAAAACTTATTATCTCCTGGGATGAAATATCAAAACTGGAGAAAACTTCCAATGTGATTCTGACAGAGAGCATTCATGTGTGCTCCCGTGGGGAAGATCATTATTTTTCCATGTTTTTGCACATCAGTGAAACATTCCTCCTCATGGAGCAGCTGGCAAACTATGCTGTTAGGAGGCTTTTTGACAAGGAGACATTCGAGAATGATCTAGTCCTTCATGACCCTCTGCAGATCACCAAGAGGTAATGTATTACTTGGAGTTTGTCTGCTCAGGGCCCACTACTTGTTGAGGCAAAGGAGAAAAGAATCCTTGTCTCAAGTTGATCTGTGAATCTCAGCAAAGGTGATGTTCTCTTAACCAAGTGTCTCATGAAAATGTTGGACCAAAGCCATGTGGGTAAGTGTAATTTATTTTTGCAGGATCCAAGGTCTATATGAAGGCAGGGTGTGATCAAACCTTCAGAGCTGATTTTCCAATTATAACATTTATAGTAGTTTGAATTTTGAAAAGGGTGTTCTTGCAGCATTTAGGGTTAGAAAATTCAGAATGGAACTACAGTGTCTCCAGAGAGACCTGATGAGGAGGGATCAGGTGGACAATAAATCATTTAATGAACATGTGTAAATGATAAGTGCATGGCTTTTCTGCCTCTGGAGGTGGGTGATGAAACCAGTGAGTTGCAGATGTGTGTGTGGCTTTCCTTATTTACCACAGTATTTGGGGCAGTGGGAAAGCCATGAATGTAAATAAATAACTCAGTGGTCAGGGTCCTTGCTTCTCATGGAAGGTGTGTAATTATTCCTTGTAGTAGCTTTATGATTTCACTTCAGTTCTGGTTTCTGTTGAAGGAAATAGTGCCTTTTCCTCAAAGAGCTATTCAAATTCTCAGTCAAATGTTCTGGTTTTTATCTGTGGACCACGGCTATTTACTGTGAAACGTAACCAGGAAAAGAAAGTGTGTTGTTAGGTAATTTTATATTTACCTAAGAGAACTAAATTGGAAAATGGAAAGGGACTCTGTTGGAAAATGTTACCTATCTGCAAATTAGAAATGATGATAAAACACTTTTCTAAGAAATGTTTCTGCTTAAAGCTGCATGCACCTATGACTTAAGAAGAAAAAAAGCCATTTAGTTTTACAGTACCCAGGTAGTAAAGCCCTGTTTAGGTTATATTTCCTGGGTAATTGATCCCTCAGTTTGGTAGCAATGCTGGAGTGGGTTGTTTCTCTACAACGACAACATTGTTTCTGGGTGCAGTTATCTGTGAAGAATTAGCCCATGGCAGATGTTTACAACGTGTGCTACATTTCTGCCTAATTAACCCCCTGTCAAGCCAAAACTTGTTGTAATTTTAAATGGATAACTCTGCTGTGTGGGGAAAGAGAGCAGATTAGGCTATTAGTATCTTTTTCTGCACTACCTGTAGGCCCTGGTTCAGCACAGTGCTTTACTGTGCAAGAAGATGATTGAATTTACTCCTATTCAGTGACATATTTAAGTGTTTTGTTAAGTGGCTGTAGAGGTAGGTGTGGTCTTACTCTTTGTTGCTGCTTCACACAAAACATTGAACCCTCCAAACTGACGCCATGGATTATGGGAAAGCCTGATGTTTTAGTGTCTTTTCCCAAGAAATTTTTGACTTTTGTATTTGTAAAGACATTTAAAAACTTATTTTATTTTTTTCCCCTTTCCTATCCTTTTGTTTTGTTTTAATCCAGAGGCCTGGAGAGCCGTGCCCACAGTGAGCAGTTCAGCGCATTCTTCAGGCTGCCTAAAGAAGAGACCTTGAAGGAAGTTCATGAGTGCTTCCTATGGGTTCCTTTCATTCATTACAACACTCATGGGAAAATGTGCATTTCAGAAAACTACATCTGCTTTGCCAGCCAGGATGGCAGCCTGTGCAGTGTAATCATTCCACTGAGAGAGGTAATGTGAGCTACAGGTCGGCCAGTTACACCACCAGTTTTGCACTTGTGTAGTTTGATGCAATTTTAGCACATTTTTGTTAGAATCTTCTTGCTTTATGTGATGTCACATGTTTTCCCCTATCCTGGATACTGCATGTAGGAGTTCTGTTTGTAGGTTTAGAGAACTGCTTTCATGTTTCAGAGTTGTTTCTGTATCCTCTTTTCCATTTCTATTTTCTTTTATATCTGTGGTTGGGTACAGAATCCAAATTTTTTTTTAAAAATTTATTTGTTCTTGAGTTAATGAGAGATTCTGGAGATAAAAAGTAAAGATTTGTAGAGGTTGGAGCATCTTGGAGATTAGTACTTACTCTGCCTTGTTTCTTGGCTCAGTACTGCAATTCTTCTTGCAGCAGCTGAGCAGTGCTATCTGTTCAAAACTCTGTAGGAAAATGCAGTTGTCAAGTGACTAAGTAGCAATGCCATTACACTGATAGTCCCAACATACTGAATAAGGACTGTAAAGTAAAGGACACAGCATTGGTATTTCTGTAGAGTTCTATAATAGACTGCAGAATGACTTGGGGAAAAAAAACAAACAACTCTCCATCTCTGTCCTGACTTCATGTGATCTGGAACATTGCCACAGTCCAGTCTTCCAGTGTTAAATGCATCAACATCCAGATACATTTTACAATAGCCTAGAAATGAATGAGGTTCCATAATTGCTTTGTAATTGCTTTACTTGCTCTGTGCACACACTGCCTGACATAAGACACCTGGCATAGGGGGTGAACTGTACAAATTCAGTAATACACTTTGTGTTCCCCACCTTGATAAAGCAGTTTATTTGATTATCTCTAAATAGTCCTGCAAGCAATAAAGGCTTCCATCACCTGTGAAAAACAAGAAGAGGCTGCATGAAAGGAGCTGACTAAATTTATTTTTGTGGACTGTCAGGCCCTCACTACTTGTTCTACAGTACTGCAGGGTTACCTCATTTCAGTGGGTTTCCATTCTTTACCTTTAGCAATGTGAATGCATCAGCAATGCCAGTCAGTCTGTATGTTCATGATTGTCACACTTGTACTTGCATGATTAAAGTGTATTTAACTGCTCTAATCTGTAACTGTTCCATCATGGCAATTAAAGTCAGCTCCAGCTGTCATGTGTTGTGACAGCTGCCTTTGACAGGCTGTTCCCAGTGGAAATTCAGTCTTGTAAAACTTGTTTCATTTGATTACTTGCAAAAGTCATGTTTTGTCTGCTTTTGGATGGTAAGAGAAAAAAGGAACAGCTTCAGCAGGTAGAAGGAGACAAGATTCTCAGGCTGAGTACTCACAGCTGGGAAAACCTTTTTGAAGATTTCTGGTACTCTGTCTAAAATCTATTGTGTAATACTTAGTACCTTGTGCTAAAATAGCTCCAGGCCACCGAGCTTTCTACTGTAACTTGTGTTACTAATTCTTCTTGTGTGGGGCTTCATGCTATTGTTTCATTTACACATGTATTTTTAACAACTGTGTCTTTCAGAAGTAAGCAGGTAAAATATCTTGCCTGATTTACATATCCCTGGTTCATAGGTCACAGGTGTGGATAAGGCAGATCCAGCCACCAGAGGGGTCAGCATTAGTACCAAAGGAAAAACAGCTTTTCGTTTCACGGAGGTCAGAGATTTTGAACAGCTTGTGGCAAAGCTCAGAATGAAATGCCATGCAACTGCAAGTCCACAACACATTGTAACTACTGAGGTAACTGCTCTGGTAATTCTAATTTCTTAAAACCTGTTTCTAGGAGTAAGGTTATGTAGTCTTACTCAGAGTTTATGTATCATTGTCAGTGCTTTGCTGTGTAATGCAATACACTTAGACTTAAGCCTGACTCTAGACACAAGGTGAGTGACAATGCCCCTTATACCTCTGGATTTCAAGTTGTCTAAATTTTTTAATTTTCTCTTCTCAAAGTCCATGTTCTCATTTCTTGCCTTCAGACCATTTACAATAAAACAAAACTCCAGCAGTGTGATGTAAAATTAAGTATAGCTGTGTTGGTTTTTGCCAGCTGAATGTTGGACTCAGGAAGTTGATGGAATGACTGTAAGGTTGTTTCTAGATATGAAGTCTATATGTGTAGTTTCATGTGTGAAAAATAAGAAAGCAATGATAAAACATCCCTAAGAAGCACCTGCCCAGAGAGGTGGTGGATTCTCCGACCCTGGAGGTTTTTAAACTGAGATTGGCCGTGGCACTGAGTGCCATGATCTGGTAAAGGGACTGGAGTTGGCCCAAGGGTTGGACTTGATGATCTCGGAGGTCTTTTCCAACCCAATCCATTCTACGATTCTATAATTCTTTATTATAGTTGCAGTATCTTTTCCTTGAAAAATTACCCTGAAAAAGCATTAAGTAGGATCAGCTGAAGTAGTCCCTAAAGAGGCATTTGTAAGATTGCAGAAGTGAACAAATAAATACCTTTTGGTAGAAAATAATTAGTGAATCAGAAAAATCTCTGCCTTGAGGTTTAGATTCTTAAGACTTAAAAGACAAAATGGTAGTAAAAGCAAGATAGTTTGGTAGATATCAGCAGAAATGCTGGGCTGATGAGGGTGCAGCAGAGCCCTGGACACCCAGGTGGTGAGGTTTGCTGCTCAGGGGCATTCCCTTTTAGATTACCTTATTTTGAGTTAAATCTTCATTGTTTTGACATACTGTGCTAAGTCATGTACCTCTGGTTTGAAGATTTGGAGAAATAACTGTGCCCATATGAAAGAGAATGGGTTAAACGGTCTTGCTGCTGTGAATGCAGTCTGTTTTGGGTTCTTTTACCTTGTTTTTCAGCAGGTTTTGAAAAACAATCCTAGTTCTAATGCTGATTTTTAAGTCTTCTCAGCTTTTCTGTATAGTTCCCTGTATGAATGTTTTTCTTTTGGTGGTGATATTCAGACTTCCCTGCCTATTCTCATTTTTTCAGTTTTCATTGTCAAAATTTGTTCTTTCATAATTCAGTTTTTGGCTGTAGAGATGCTTTTTTTTCTCCAAGTGCTGCCTTCTAAAGCCCACCTGTATGGAGCAGGGATTGTTGGTTTTCTTTATTTTGGAAGTCTGTATCTGGTATCTGTAACTTAATACAATAAACAATGATGGTATGGTATCAGTGCTGCTTCTTGGAGGATTGTTTGCCACTTATAACTACCACTGTTAAATTTTTTTCAAGGTTGCAGCTGGTTCTGCCTCTGACAGTCCAAAGGATTTTGATGCAGGACCGTCAAAGATGGGTCAGAGAGACAGCAGCAAAACTGTCGGTACAGAAGCCCTGATGACTGTGTACCATCCTCAGGATGCTGAGAATCTTGACTCTAAAATGGTAAGGGGAAAAACTGCCAACAGTTTTGGGAATCTAATTGGAAAGGACTGAGGTATGCCGAGATGTATTCCAGAAAGGCTGCTGATTTCCTCTGGGGCTTTGCCAGTCTTCTTTCCTCTGCATTTTCTGTATTTGGAGTCCACAGGGTGCTTCTTCATGGTTCCATTCAATTTTCTGCTCATCTTGTTTAATAATGATGTGCCTTATCTTCATGGGGCTAATTTTTCCTGCTCTTTCACCCCTCAGGGAAGAGTTGGCTGTTTGTTTTATGATAGTGAACATGTTCTATTTCTATATGAATTGTCAAGATACAAAGTCACTACAAACTCTTTGGGAGCAAGGAGAAAGTTATAAGAAATTTACGTAATTTCGTCCTTGTTTCGTTCTTTTGCACTGCTGTCTAACAAAGTTGTGCTCTGGAGAATGCTTATTTAATTGTTTTTGCTATAGCACATCCAATTTTTGTTTCTCCATAGTGTGTGCAAGAAGACAGATTTTATTTCAAAATAAGTCTTTCAGTAGAACTGGGTACATTAAGGTATAATTTTTTTATATTAGAAATATCAGAAAATAAACACCCTTTGGACAGGACAAAAACGAGTAGAGATTTTTAGTTCTGCTTTTATAGTATTTTGAACAAAATTGGACAAAACCTGCTTTTCCTTTCCACATCTTTAATTGCTTTAACAGTGTTAAATCTTAGTGCTGCATGCACAGAAAATGTGTCAGTGTTCACCTGCTCTTGGCCCTGGAGCCTCACACGAGCAGGAGCACCTGATCAGCAGTTGCTTTGCTTCAGACAAGTGCTTGTTTGACCTTATTATGCTGTGGCACTTGTTGGTTCCTGTCAGGTGAGAAACTGGATTAGATTTACCTTTTGTCTGATCTGGTATAGACTTTCTTGTAATAATATACTTTAAGGAATAGTAGGTCACGTAGGAGATGACATTTTGTGCCAGACTTGGGCTATGCATTGGTTGGGTTTTGCTGTTTGACTTCACCACTCATTTCACACATCAATACAGATGCCAGTTCTGTAATTTCCAGTTCATATGAATATAACTGAGGGAAAAAATTACTTTTTTTCCTGAAACCTGAGGAGAATCTACCAGTGTACTTAGTGCTTGATGTCTTCTACTTTTCATAGTTGAAAGAAAAAATGAAGGAGCAGTCGTGGCACATCCTCTTTGCCGAGCGGGGACACGGTGTCAGTATGTTTCGAACAAAGAAGACCCGAGACCTGGTTGTAAGAGGGATCCCAGAGGCATTAAGAGGAGAGCTCTGGCTACTTTTCTCAGGTACTCCATAGCAAGTATAACTGATTCATTTGAGAACTCTACTGTGTGGATGTTCTAGTTACTGACAGTAGTCTAGTTACTGACTTCTACTCTGACAAAAAGTGCTCTTACCTGTGGCACTTTGTGCAAATCTTTCTGAAGAAAGACACTTTAAAGTGAGGAACAAGAATTTGCTTATTTTACAACAAACTCAATTGAAACATAGTAATAGTAATACATGCTGGTCCAGGGGACAGTCAATTTCAGCAAAGCCTCTTGCTAAAAAGAAAAGCATGTTTTGGTTTAAGCTTTCTAAGATGATAGTGTTACCAGACACACAGAAAACGTTTTCCTGACAGACAATTTAGCCCCAGTTACAAGTAGCTATTTGCTACATGCTTTTGCTTGATTTAAATCGTGAGATGTACAGGAATTTTGGACTGTTACACATATAAGATCTCTTGTTCACATTCTGAGTATGCTTTTGTGGCCTACAAAACCCACCTGTTTCACAGCACTTAACTTGAGGAAATAGAGGGAATTAAGACACTACTCTGCAGCATCTCTGTGCTCTTCTATTTCTGTTCATTGAACTACTTGGAAAAGCAACAGCCACTGGCTTGATCAGTGTCACAGGAAGCCTGCTGCAGATTTGGAAAATAAGCTGCAGATTTGGAAGAGCTGCCCAGGACTTCACCTGCTAACTGTACTCAGAATGTGTTCCTGGGAAGAGCTTTCTCCTCTTCCAGAGGATCTGTTTATTATAACAAATACATTTTATCCTCCTCATTCAGCCTACTGGATGGTTGTTCCTTTTGAGGATATGTGAACGTGGATCTGTCTTTGCTAGTGTTCTTTGAGAGCTGCATAGGCATTTATATTCCTGTTACCAACCCAGTATCTCTGTCTTAGAAGGTGTTGACATAACAGATAGGGAATTAATTAGGTAAGTATCAGTCCTTTGCCTAGTTTTTCTAATCTGTTCTCAGTTCTACAAATGAAAATGTATTGTGTTTTTCAGAAACATGGGGCAAAATCATAGGTGAGGGGAAGCCCTCCACCCCAAACAAACCAACAATAAGTCAAAATCAACTTTATAATAGAAAGTGATTTAGATTTTCTCCAAGCTTTATTTTATTTTGCTTTTCTCTTTTAATTTCAGAGGAATTCCATTAAGTTCAATAGAATTACTCTGTTAAATTACTACAGTAGTATCTGTAGATTCATGAAGTACCTCAATAGTGACCAAAAGTTTTTCTATAAATTGAAGACAAGCACATAGCTCCTTGACTGTTGTGCTCTGATACTACACAATGCTGTGTATTGGCAGGTGCTGTAAATGATATGGCATCCAACCCTGGGTACTACACTGAGTTGGTGGAAAAGTCCTTGGGAACGTGCACTTTGGCTACTGATGAAATCGAGCGAGATTTGCGTCGCTCCCTACCCGAGCATCCTGCTTTTCAAAGTGACACAGGAATTTCTGCACTCAGGAGAGTCCTTACAGCTTATGCTTACAGGAATCCTCAGATTGGATATTGTCAGGTACTGCAGTTTTGAGAGTCCTAGTGTTGGTTGTCAAAGTATTAGCCCATGATGGCAGTATAGTATCACCTGATAAAGTCAGTCATAGAACGTGTAATGGTTTCTTGCTCATTGGTTCACTGACTTTGCCTATTTCATCCTGCTGTGTAATATGAGTTTTTACATTGATAAATGCTGTCATGTCCACTTCATATATGCGTTTGCATTCTAACTAGACATGTAGCACTTAAAAATATTTTTATGTAGTTTAAATACTATGTTCTGTATTTAATAATACAGAAGTAAAAATCTTATACTGGATATGGCTGTAGGTTATCACAGCACACTAAAAACAGAAACGTAAATTCTAACAAATGATAACAGTTGTGTTTTCACCATCTTTCCCTGTAAGTGTTTCCTTTCCTGTTTAAATGTTACAGGCAATGAATATTCTGACATCAGTGCTTCTGCTGTATGCTAAAGAGGAGGAGGCCTTCTGGCTTTTGGTTGCTGTCTGTGAAAGGATGCTCCCTGATTATTTCAATCGTCGAATCATTGGTAACATCCATCTGTCTGTTTATCTGTCTAAAATTGAATGTAAATCGTCATTAATTAAGTACAAATGGAAGGAATAAGCTGAAGACTGACCAGTGGAGAGAAACTGTTGCATTGGTTCAGTATTGTGGAGCAGAAAATGGAGGTTACAGAGAACATCCCATGGCTCCCCCTTAAACAGGAGTGGATGCAATTTTCAGATATTGTCATTACTCTAGGCATAACTGCTCAGGAAGTAGTCAGTGAGACTATTATGCTGTTTTTTTGGAATTATAACTGCAATTCATACTATTTATTTGAAACTCAGCTTAAATAAAGGAAAAGGAGTTACTCCAGGTCCAGACTTAGCCTTTGATCTCACATGAAGTTCTTATGGGTCTATATGCTTTTCTTCTAGAAAGCTGGATATGAGGGTTCTGTCTCATTGCAGAGGGGGTGTTCTGGCTGTCAGGAGAGTCACTGGAACTAACCACACACTCACCAAAGTGCTGACACACTTTAAGCATGGAGCAAGGCTCTGGACCCATGCGTGGAGTGCACAGCTTCCAGCTGGGCCCCTGTGTGCTTTTGTAACAAAGCTGCATTAGGACAGGGACTTTATTTCTGGCTGGTGCTCTGAGAAAAGTGTATTAAGATTTGGGTGGTGGTTTTGTTATCCTTTCCCTGCAGGTGCCTTGGTAGATCAGGCAGTGTTTGAGGAGCTCATCAGGGTTCAGCTGCCTCAGTTGACAGACCACATGACGGACATGACTTTTTTCTCCTCGGTCTCTCTCTCCTGGTTCCTTACCCTTTTTATCAGTGTGCTGCCTATTGAAAGTGCAGTCAATGTGGTGGACTGTTTCTTCTATGATGGAATAAAGGCAATCTTGCAGCTGGGCCTTGCAGTGCTGGAATACAACATGGAGAAGTTGCTCACTTGTAAGGATGATGCAGAAGCAGTCACTGTTCTCAACAGGTATCAGTGTAACTGTGATTCTTTTGGGCTGTGTCACAGCTGTTATCATTGAATATGTTGTATAAGTCATTCTGGGGCAGCTGAGAAGACATCTGGCCAAGACTTCCAAAGGCTTCAAAGGAATTAAGTGTTATCTCTGGCTGAAATTCTGTAAGAGATGGCTGGAAAGAGGGCCTGGATCCTCTGAAAGTGTCATCCTCCATTCAAGTTCTTCTAAAAGCATTATTATTTTGTGAATTTTAAAGCAAATGCAATGTGCTTTTTACTTGGAATTTATATTATGTATAGAAGGCAGCTTTCCTTAATCATAAGATAACCTCAGTACACTGTGACTATTCCAAACAGTTCAGGCATCAGTTTACAGACAGCATATTCTTCAGCTCAGTTCTTGTAGTTCAGGCTACTAAATCCTCTGGTGCCAATGGCAGTAGAAATAATACCAAAAAAACCCCCCAAACTGATGAGGATTATCATGACCAGGTGTTTGTTCTGTATTAGCAACATAAAGTGCATTTTAAATTGACTGCAAACAGAACTTGCACAGTTTTTGCTACACTGCCTAAATTCTGTTGTTGATGTTGTGGTTGTGTGGAGTGTTAAAACAGCAAAACAACTGTGCTATAGGAGTTAAAGAGTTATGACTGTTAAAGACTGGTAATAAGAATTTCTGTTTAGTGAGGCTTTTAAATGTTACACGTTTGAATGGGGTAGGAGCTGCAGAATTATTCAGGAAAATGTAATTTCTGTTACACCAGGCCATGCAGTCTGGTTTATTGTAAAATCTGGCCTCCCCAGTGGATCTATTTAGGCTGGTTATGCAGGTCTGCCAAGCAGGTGCAGATCAGGCGTGTCTTTGGCTTATGAGTCTGGGGGAATTAAGATTGCCTCGTTCACAGTTCAGGACAAGTTTTTCTCTCTCCCAGTTCTGTAGTACAACTTTGCTAGATGGGTCAGAGAACTAGGGAAATGCCAAGTGGAAGGGACCTTGGCAGGAGACTGGTTTGCCTTTGCACTCCAGAGAGGGTTACTGCTAGCACTGGATCACATCAGCCATGCTACTGACTAGCTCAGTCTTAAAACCTCCCAAGGCTGGAACCTTCTCTGGGTGGGCAGTTCTGACGTTTGTATATCTTTGTTACTATTACAGGACATCTTTGCTACTGATCCTCATATTCTTTGCCATTTCCCATTCCCTGTGCACTTCAGTAGATGCCAATGCTGTTGTTTTTTGGTGATAAGCTGGTTCCTGCTGATTTCTTGTGTGTTTGCTTTGTGCAGATTTTTTGACAGTGTCACTAACAAGGACAGTCCTTTGCCTGCAGCTGTTCAGCAGGGCTCCAGCCTCAGCGATGCAAAGGGGCACTATCCCAAGGTGGACATCACTGATTTGATCCGAGAGTCAAATGAAGTATGTGTTCTTGTGGGTATGTTTTTGCATCCCATGCAGTGTTTGTTTCATGGGCTTATTTTTTTCATGCACTCTAAAAATAGTGCAGGTCTGTTGTACAAACTAGGATAGAAAATCTGTCTGGATTGGTTGAAATGGGGCTCTGTATTTTACTGAACCTCACTGAAAACCTTATAGGTTATGGGATAAGTTTGCTTTTCGATTGTTTTGTGTTTTAACTGCTTGGAATGTGCTTTCTAGTCTGTCCTTTTTAGTTTCCTGCTGAATCTAGGAGTTCCCTAGATTCGTCACAGATCATGTATTACCATCCCTCGTTCCCATTATTAGTATGTCAGCTAAATGACAAGGTACAGCAGAAACAGCCTTTGTATTTACTAATTTGATACTGATTACTGCACAGTGCAGATAGTGGTAGCATTTGATATAACAATGTGTACAGGAAACTGTCCTTGAGTAGTTATTGTATGGGTTAAATGACCATTTGGAAATGTGCTTGGTGAAGACCAGTTATGCTCTTTTAGCACTTTCTTTCAGTTTGCAAGTTTGGTGTATGCCATGTTAAGATTTGAAGCTCTGCATTGGGGAGGAAATACATCCAACTTCTCTTTTTGTCCACAGATTTTCATGAGGCATTCTTTTCCTTGGCACTATTTCTATCAGAATATTAATGTATGGGTAGATAGATTTCCACTCATCCCAGAGCTTCTGCTCAGAAGTGAAAGGAAGATGACAGAAGATTTGTTCCCATTTTGGTTTTTTGCTATTAACTGGTTTCTTTTATCTGTATAATACTACTTCTTTTCTTTTCTGATTCTTAGTCATATGTTTCTAGTGAAACATCCACATTACATCTCCTTTGGAAAAATGTCCTGACCTTGACTCAGAAAAGATTAACTGTAATTTGTATAATTTAGAAACTGTCTTTTTTGATTTTTTACTGAGAAGAGGGCATTGCTTTAATGGCATGAACAGTGACAAGAATCAGAAATTCAATTTCTTTTGAACTGTCTTTGTAGCATTGGGCTAATCATACAGAAGTCTGTTCTGCTGTCAGAATTGTTGTACAAGAATGTTATACTGAAAAATCAAGTTTGGAAAACGCTTTAAGGTTCTTGAAAGAAAAGTAAGAAACTATTATGGGTCTTTCTTGTCATGGTGAGATCTCAAAGTGAGGCTTAATAACTTGCAGAATGGAGACCAGAGAAGGTCAATAATGAAGTGCTGTATATTGCATTCAGAAGTGGAAGGTGAAGCTTTGACAGAGATGGAATCATGACTGAAAGACAAAGCAGAAGAAACTCCTTTTCTTCTTCCTTTGCCTTTGCAGGCAGGGAGCTGCACCACAGTAGTCTCTGATTTGGTGTGGCTTTTGAACAGTTTTGGGCAGATCTTTGGACTTGGATCTCCCAGTTCCAAGTTGACAGCCCTACTCATAGGCTCTGTTTCTCTCTCATAGCCCCTTTTTCAGATGCAGATTTTAATCTTCAGTTGACACTGAGTTTGTTCAGTGCCAGTAAGTGCCACAATCTCGTGTTTGAGAACTGCTGATACGAACTGAGACTCAATTTCCTTCTTCCCATTTTGACCAGACAGTTAATTTCAACACAGTTCTGGTCTGGTGAAGGTTTTTATTTTCATATCACTATGGAACTAAAATAAATGTCAGAGTGGGAAGATTGCTGCAATGGAGTGTTGCCGTTCTGCAGATAGGTCTGGGTACAAATTACGAAGAAGTAAACAGAGATATTCTCTGTGATACTGTTGCTTTGTGTGGGTGTTCTCAAGGTAAGTGAGAATATGTGAAAGGATACAGAGTGGGATTTTAAAACGAAGTTCAGTTTCATGCCTTTGACTCAGGCAGAAATGCAAGGCTCATGCTTTGACAGTGTAATCAGGAATGAAGAGGTCATGTTTAACTAGAGAACAGAAGGCTCTGTAACGTTTTATCACATCACACTAATTCAGAGTTAATTGTGCATCGTATTAATACTCTTAGTAAGGCCGTTGCACAATATTGGTGCCCAGAAGCCAGAGCACTGAATAAGTTGATTTTCTCTGCTTTCTGTTTGTTTCTAGCCAGAAGGATGTTGATAGTGGTCTTCATAGGAACATAGGAATACATTTCTGGAAGAAAACTGCATGTCATCCAGTTCAGTTCCCTGTTCAGTATCCACTCAGATCATCCTTTAAAATGTCTAGTGTTATTAAAACACTCCAGCAAAAAAGAATCTGCATAAACTTTAGGCCATTGTAGGGTTTCTCTGCTCATGTGGGATAATTTCTCTTGGATGCTTATAAAGCACTATTGAGAATATTCAGTTGTGGTTTTCTTTTCCTTGTTGCTATTGGGTCATTGTTCATCATTTACCCCTTCAAGTCTGATCATTGAATCAGTTATAGAATAGTTTGGATTGGAAGGGACCTTTGAGGACCATTTAGTCCAACCCACTGCAGTGGGCAGGGACATTTTCAGCTACATCAGGCTGCTCAGTTGGAGTCTTCCCTCATCACGACTTTTAAGAGAGAAGAATGAGTCTTACAGATTGGTCTCCCAAAAGGGTGTTGCCAGATATGATCTCTTCTTTTTCTAGATTTAACACAACCAGTTCCTCTAACCTTTCATTGATGTCAGTGTGCTCAGACTCTTTGTCTGTGTTGTGGTTTTTCATATCTTGTTTAAAGTGTGTTGCTGATAATTGGAACAAAACACACTGCAGAAAAACTTCTGAAAGTTCTGCCCAGTTTGGTTGTTTATCACTAATTTGTTCTCACAGTTTATTACTAGAACCAGTTGTGCCCATGGTGCATGGTGATCGTGGTTAGGCCATGTCTTGCTGGTTGCATGCATTGCTGAAGGGTGTCAGAAAATTTAAAACTTCAGGAAGTGAAGTTGTGCCCTGTCTGCTGTTTCAGTTCTACACACTAGACTGAATTTCCTAATAGAAGGAAATTCAATTGATTTGATATGGTCTTGAGAAAAAATATTGGCCTGGTTTGATTTATCAGTCTCTGTTTAGATTTTACTTGTTTAATAATTTGTTGCATGATTTCCTAGGAATTTGTCTTTAGTTTTTGCCTACTATCCCACTTTTCCTTGAGTGTTGTGTTCAGTTCTGGGCCCCTCAGTTCAGGAAAGATATTGAGGGGCTGGAGTGGGTCCAGAGGAGAGCAACAAGGCTGGTGAAGGGACTGGAGCACAAGTGCTGTGGGGAGAGACTGAGGGAGCTGGGGGTGTTTATGCTGGAGAAGAGGAGGCTCAGAGGTGACCTCAGCACTGTCTGGAACTACTTGAAGGGAAGTTGTGGCCAGGTGGGGGTTGGTCTCTTCTCCCAGGCACTCAGCAATAGGACAAGGGGGCACGGGCTCAAGCTCTGCCAGGGGAAATTGAAGTTGGAGATCAGAAAAAAATTCTTTGCAGAGAGAGTGCTCAGGCATTGTCATGGCCTGCCCAGAGAGGGGGTGGATTCCCCGTCCCTGGAGGTTTTTAAGGTGAGATTGGCCGTGGCACTGAGTGCCATGATGTGGTAAAGGGACTGGAGTTGGCCCAAGGGTTGGACTTGATGATCTCGGAGGTCTTTTCCAACCCAATCGATTCTATGATTCTATGAAAGGTAAATCTATTTACTCTACTCCAGTGCTCAGACACCTTCCCTATCCTTCAGGAATCCCAGAGGTAGCTAGCAATGGTTCAGAAATTACTTTGCTTATTTCTAAATTTCACTAGAGTGAACTTCAAGCCCTGAAAACATGCATGTCTTAGACTTTGCTGCCCTGCAGTAGTAGTCACCATGTGATAGCAGAGTTGGGTATAAAGGCAACACACAGTAAAATCCCTTCCTTTGTCTTCCTGCATGCTGAACTACTCCAGTTTCTTCTTTCTCCATCACTCTTTGAAACACCTTTTAAACACCCTTTTAGAAGTTACACTGTCAGGTAGAAGCTTAGTGCTCTAATAAATTATTTTTTTCTCAGAGTTTCTGGGATCTTCCTTTGTGTCCATACTCGTACTTAGGTGCAAGAAAGGCAAGAATATCTCCTTAGATGTGTCTGGCAACAGCTGATGACATGGAATGTGCTTTTCCTCCTAGAGATACGGCGATCTTCGCTATGAGGATGTTGAGAGCATGCGCTGCAGGAACAGGCTGTATGTGATCCAGACTTTGGAAGCTACAACCAAACAGAATGTGGTGAGTGACTTGGAAGAGCTTAACCCCTCCCTCTGCTAAAATTCATTCTCTTTGGGAAAGTTCTGAAAAGAGCTACATTTTCCAGGGCCAAATATATAATTTTATAGGCTGAAACCCCTCTTGTCTGCAGGGTGTCTGTTAACTGAGGTTTGGCCTGTGACGTGTGTGAATCACAGCATGACCTTCTGGTCTCATTAAAGTAGCAGCATCACCAACCACTTCTGAAGGCTGGAATATCTCACACTTTGCGTGGGTTGGAACAGGCTGACCTGTATTTCTATCTGCTATGGCTAGATTGTAAATACATTTCTCTTAGAGGCATAGAGCACTGTACAGCAGAGCAATTAATCACCTGCATTTTTGCTGTGGGAAGCAGCACTGAAGAGGTTCTTGTACTGCATTCAGCAGGGCTTGGTTGCTCTTTGTGTGTGACATGTGTGGATGTCTGGTAATGTGGCAGCTCTTCATCTGCCTGTATCACCCTTTGAGTTCACACTGCTGGGTGAAGGTGGAGGTTGCAAGATGCTTCCTTGGTTTGCCTGTTTGCTTCAGTGGCTTGTTTCCAAAAACTGATGATAATACTAGTCTGTTCAACAACCAGTGCTTCTTTCTGTAGAAAATGTGGCTTGTAGCAACTGATACTAAATGCTAATGGTTATGCTAAGATGGGAACTGTTGTATTTCATTTTAATAAACATACATATTGTAAAGATGGAAGCTGGTCTTGTAGCAAACTTTGTTTTACAAGACTGTGAACAATTTTTTTTTAAATTTAAAAAAATGAGGATTCAGCTTCACTGTTGAGACCTGAACATGCATTTGCCTGTTTAAAGGATTTATAAATAATTGAGTTTTATCTCCTGGCTTTCATAGTGTAGACTTCATGTATGCAAGTAAAGTGACTTTAGTTTTAAGTTTTCTTTTTGAGAAATTATTTCTTTTGGTCTATAATCTTCTGATTGCTTTTAAAAAGAAGTGCTATACTTACTTCTAATTGTAACATGCCAAAAGCTGGAATGTGTGAAGTGTGTTTTAATATAATGTTAAGTCTCTAATAATTTTATTGTATGGGACTGTTTGAAAGAGGGAAGACTCTTTAATGAATTTTTTCTTAATTTTTTTTCAGCTTCGTGTTGTGTCTCAAGAAGTAAAATTCAATCCTAGTGATCTTGAAGAGCTTTATGACTTATTCAAGGTAATGTGCCATTTTCCTCCCTTACCAAACAGCCATCTTAATGGTAGACTGGGAAATGATTTTAATAAATTAAGGTCAAAGTTAGATTCAACATATGTTTTACATGCCAACTTTAAATCTAATTACATGGTTAACATCTCACATGTTTCACCCAGAGAGACTTCTTGTTTCAGAAAACTCGATGTTTTCTCTTTCCTTTGCAGAAGGAGCACTTTCTTTCCTGTTACTGGAGTGTAAACAGTCCTGTCTTGCAACATCACGATGCCAGCCTGCCGTATCTGGACCAGTATCGGATTGATTGCCAACAGTTCAGGGTTCTCTGTCATCTCCTGAGCCCCTGGTCACACTGTGCAAACAGAGACTCACTTGCATTGTGGACTTTCAGACTGATGGATGAGAGCTCTGACTGCCTTATAAACTTCAAACAATTTGCCTGTGTTCTTGGTATGGGATTAACACAGATATGGGCACATTCATGAGGGAGCTCCATCTTGGGAGCAGTCCTGGAGTGTATCATCTTGCACATACTATAGAAAGAGCCTGAGAAGACTGGCCTCTTAACTTAGGGTCAAATGGTCTGATTTTTGTCATGTGACAGAATAATGATGTTTGAGATTAAATTTAAGTATGGCTTGGCTGTCAAAGTATCCAAAAATTAGGAAATGGTATGATCTCATCACTCAGCTTGTTTGGTTGATGATAAATGTTTCCTCATACTAAGTAATTCCACACACAGATCTTGCAAGATGACCAACGCCTCATATCTCTGGGGAAGTGAAAGTTTTCTTGACTCACTGCTCTGTTCCTCTCATCTTGTTTTCAAAGTGGTATTGTTCAGGAAACAAAAATATAAGGGAAATGCTGAGAAGACATTAGTGCTATATTTAATTGGTGCTGTGGTTTTACTTTAGTAAGTCATAGACATTGTTAGTGTCCTTTCCTCAGTGTAGGCAAACCCCAGGCTCAGCACAGGTGATACTGCTTTCCTTAAGCTTCATCTCTAGTTATACTCACTGTAAGGATGGAAGCACATCCAGTTCCAACCTCTCTGGGTTGTACTTGTTTTGGTTAAGAGAGTGTTTTAAAGTTTGCTCCAGTTGAACAGACTGTCTTGCCTCTTTCCTCTAACAGATATCATGTATAATGGAAGCTTCACTGACAAACTCAAGCTTCTTTTTAAGTTGCACATCCCTCCAGGTAAGTGAGAGGCAGTGGCATTCGGGGAGAACTGTTCCTGGCTTTTGTTGTCTTTATCACTGCTTTGCTAATGCTTGGGAGCCCCAAACCTACTTTATTCAATTATTCATTGCAGCTTTTACTGAAGTAGAATCTTTAAGCCCTTCCAAAGGAGATGATCTTTCAAAAGAGGAACTGATCCACTTCAGCCAACTCAATGGTAAGCTCCAGAGTGTGAGGCTTTGCCTGCAGCATATTAGAAGGAATCTATTAATTATCTCATGAAAAATGGGGAACTCTCTTCTGAAAACTAGTAAATCCAGTAAATCATATCACCATTAACAGAATCCTCTGCAAAGATCTTCTGTAGCAGTTACAGTTTAATAAAGTAGCCCAGGATTTGTGGGTAGCTCATCCCATGGCTGAATTTAAAGGCCGCAGGTGTTTACATGGAAATGGGGGAGTGTATTTGGCCAGCACTTCTCAGCATAGTAGGCAGCCTTTGCTTTTGCATCTCAGGCATAAAGGGATGGTATTTTACTGCCTCAAGAAATAAAATACCCAAATCCATAATGATTTTAAGGCACATAAGCAAGTGTTTCAAAATCCTTTGCTTTCATTTTAAAGCAAATGAGCTGACATTTTGTGGGATCTAAGTTTATGGAATTGATAAAATACTGTTTCAAATACTCTGTTTGGAAAGCTGTGTGATTTTACTTCTTTGGAAGACAGATGCTTTTTGGTTTTTGAATCTACAGATAATATACAGGTACTGGTCAAGTTGTGGACCATGAACATTGTGAAGATTATTTTTTTGATATAACTGATGGCAGTTTCTTTTGTGATCTCCTGCCTTACAGTGGTTTCTATTTTATGGAAAGCATACAAAGCTTACCATATGGTTTCTTCTTGACCTGATGTGTGCTTCCATAAGGAAGGTATTTTTGATAAAGGAAATGAACCATTGGCCCTCTTTTCTCAAATAAATAACTATTCCTTCTTTTTCTTCTCCTGAACTGTAGTTTCATCTCTTGGGGATAGCCTTGGAAGTGATTATTTGAAGAGCAGCCCAGAAAAAGGTAAAGAATCCTGATGACACATTTAGTAACTGTCTTTTGGAGGAGTAGAGCTGAGAAGGTGTGTGGTGACAAAATGTATTAATTAACATCATCCTTAGCATACTCCTAACATCCTGTCCACTTTTGTAAGTATAGTCCTTGTGGTGAAAGGGTAATGTCCTTGGCCTCACTACTCTGTTGAGAGGGAATGACACTGAGGATGCCAGTTCCTTTTGCTCATCATGGGAATCTCTTAGTTCTTGTTTGTTCAATTTTTTTTTGTCAAATAGCGAAGGGGAAGGTTGATATCCAGGCATATCTGAAGCAATGGCAAGATGAACTTCTTAAAAAAGAAGAAAACATAAAGGATTTGCCAAGAATGAATCAGGTAAACTATCTGTATGACTCTTACTTAAGTCTATTTTTCACTTGAAAGTTTATCCTTTAAGTACCATTAAAATACTTCTAAAGGATTTTTAGGATCCCATAAATTCTAAACCTTCACATTAATCATTAGACTGTGGCTTTCTTTTAAAAGTGCTGTAACTTATGAAGAGAGGAACTTTGAGACAAACATGGGATCATCAGGGCAGGTCCATGCCGTGCTGTCACTAGAGCAGCTGTACCAGGCAGCAGCAGCAGGCACTGCAGTGAGAGCACAGCGTGTAGTGAAACAGGATGGTTGTGTTGTTGTTCTCTGAATAGTCTCCTCCATATCTCTCTGCAGTCTCAGTTCATCCAGTTCTCAAAAACTCTGTACAATCTGTTCCACGGGGATCCTGAGGAGGAGCTGTTGTATCGGGCTATCGCGGTGGTCACCAGCCTCCTGCTGAAAATGGAAGAAGTTGGGAGAAGGCTACAGTGTCCCACATCACCAGTCCAAAGTCCAGTTGTCATTACAGAGGTGCCTGCTGAAATCCCCAGGGAAGGGCAGGAGGAAAGCTGCTCTGAGCAGACTGAAGGCAGTGGAGCACAGAGTTTGAGAGGGAACCATGAGTGGTCTTTTGCCTTTGAACAGATTCTGGCATCCTTATTAAATGAGCCAGCTTTTGTGAGGTTTTTTGAAAAACCTCATGACATAAAAGTTAAAATAGAGAGTGCTAAAAATTTACAAATTAAAGCAAGAACCAGAGTGTAATTTTCTTCATCTTTGACTGAATTAACCACAAAGCGCTTACAAATGAAGGTTGCAACTAAGGAAATCAAGTCTGGTGTTTACATAGGGAATGAAGTTTGCAGAGTTAGCTTTAAATATCAGATTACTGGTATGTAATGTAAATAAAAATAGTTTGAAGCACAATCACTTTCTTGCATTGTTCATAAGTTTCACTCCAAAAAAAGGGACTGAATAATAAACTGTCTTTACCATGTTATTGAAATATGCAACGTTGTGTGGAAATACTGGGTGTGACCTGTTGCAAAGGTATCTGAATGACTGTTGTTACAGTGTGTGCTCTTCAGGTTCATTTCTGTTACTGTGATAAGAGAAATGACTTCCTGCCATTTTCACTTAAATGGAGTATCAACAGCTTAAAGGTTGTCTTCCACATCAGTTTACTTAGCAATTTCCAAACTTGCATGTGGACTGGGGTCAAAGCAGGATGAAGGAAAGAAGAGAGGCTGTGGTAGGGCACAAGAGCCTGAGATTAGACAAGGAACTGTCCTGCTCTTGGTTTCTGTGCTTTGATGATACCCATGGGCCTGGACTCTTGCAGATACCAGCCCCTCATCAGCAGTTTGCAGACTGCATTCTCCCAGCCCACATCTGTTTTTGCAGCTAACTGGTTTCCTGCCTTTCAGCCTACAGTTCTCTTTCCCATTTTCATACCAATAATTCTACAGTACAGGTGAAAAGGATGGAAGGTTATTTGGTCATCCAGGCTGCACATGGATGCAAAAGCTAATGTTGATTGTTGAAATCAAGGGAAACCAGTGGCTAAATCTGTCTGACTACATGGTGATTGTCCTTTATCTGGCAAGAGGAGCCATTGTGGCTTCCTAGGAGCATGTTGATGAAATGTAGAGTTTCGCTGGTGTTTGCAAAGACCAAATACAGACCATCTTTAGCTGAATGCTAAAGGGACAGATTGCAGTTGCTCCTTTGCTACCCTGAGTCCATACCTCTACCTAGTAATTACTATTTCTTTTCTGTAGCACTCTGGATTATTGCTGCTGTATTATTTTCCATCTGTCAGGATTCAAGGCAGCAAGAAAATCCCCTTGAATCTGACTTGAAATTTTAATACGTAAAAAATGTTGTAGGAGAGATCCTGTGGAGGAATGTTGACCTTGAATCTTTGGTAGCTGCTGCTAGAAGGGGTTTAGAGAAAGGGTAGGAGCTTGTCTTTTAAAAACAACAGCAAAGTAAACTTGGACTCTGTGCAAACTAGTTAAAAATGTCTGTTTCTAAAACCCGGATGACAATCTTTCTCTGCAGAGCAGCATTATTTTTATACTGTGCATGTTTTTTGTAAAGCAGCAGAATAGGGATGGTATCGTTCACTGAGGCTTTTATTGCAATACTAATGTGAATGAAGAATAAAATGAAGATCTGACTTGTGTTACAGGCACTTTATGAAGCACCATCATTGCAGTTGGTGTTAAATATAGTTTTGATCAGAAGCAATGATGAATTATGTCTTACACTTTCCCCCATACACTCAGGTATTAATGTAAAATAAAGTTTTATTGAATGAACAGTAAGTCCAAAAGCTCTATGTAAGGAATGAGGAAGCTATTTCCAAAAGCCTTTACAAAGTAATTACATTTGATACAATATAGGGCTGAATTGTATTTTTATGTGTAAAATATAAAAACTAATTAATCCATTTATGTGGATATGAGTAAGTAGGGCCACACTGTGTTACTTACTTTAAAATGTACTTACTCACTGTTTTCCCAAAGTTGTTTAGAAATGCAAAGCAGATGATACTGTAGTTCTAGTCCAGGACGTACTCAGATAAGGTTTGATCAGTGAGTAATTCTTATGCAAAGAGCTGTGATGAAATTAGTGGAGCCCCATAAGAATAAATACAGCTGCCCATTCCAAAAGCTTTTGTAGATTTATGGTGGATATTGTTTATGACAAGCAGTAGTCAAAGCTGTAAACTCTTTGCTAGGCAAGGTAACAGAGATAGGGAAGTCTTAAGGACATTTTTTTGATTGAGAGCCAAGATGTTACAATCCACGTACACAAGACTGCAGTGAAGGAACTTGCAAAGTACAACAGCCCTCTGGCATTACCTGGTTATGCAAACTGAGCACCTTTTTACAATACCCTTTTCTATTAGTGCCAATCCAAGGGGTTGTGGAGCCATTGCCAGTTAGGCAGTAGTAGCTCTTGTTAGCTATCATATGTATGTATAAAGGGAGATTACCAGCACAGATATATGTGTATATATATATGAAAATAGATTTAAGATGAGAAGTTAGGATATATAGGGGAACACTAACTTTTATTAACTGCATGGATTTTCTGTTCAATTTGTTTGTATTTTCCCCCCAAAGTGTGATGTCTGCTCCATAATACAGGACAACCTGTAGGTTGATCCGGGAAGACTGGTCACAGTGGCCAGGTGTCCAGTCTCAGCAGGATGGAGGGTGGAGCAAGGTCACTTCCAGCAGGCTGACAGCACTCAGGCAACTGCACAACAGGCAGGTTCTTCCTTTTGGAATCTCTGGATTATGGGCTGATCCTTGGGGGGGATCTAGATGTAGCAAGTGCCAGTTATTTCCAGGGATTGTGACCCAGTGATGTGTTTGCTGGGCTGCTTCCATAGTGAGGGACACTTGAGCTCCATTTGTGAGAGTAACTCTGGAGTTAGTGTCTCAATGATTTCCTTTCCTTTCCTTTCCTATTCTAGCCCCTTCCATTCCTATTCCAGATGGGCTGGCTAATGAATAAATGCTAGTTTTGTTGAGTTTGGTGGAGACAGAGCAACAGCAGATTTCTCCCTCTCCCCTCCCAAAGGCCTTGGCTTCAAAGCCCTGCCTAGGCAGGGACAGACCTCCCTGTGCCATACAGCTTTTGGGCCAGCTGAAGCTGGTGATGCAAAGATGAGCCCATACTCACCTTGCATCTCAGGAGGAAGCTGAGGTGAGATGTTTGTGTTGCAGGAGGGCAGCTCCCACATGCAGCTGGGAATTAGGCAGAAGTGCCATCAAGGAGTCTGGTTGTTGCAGAGCATCTGACTCAGAATTACTCAGCTACTTCCCAAGGGGGGACTTTTCATTCAAACTGTACCTTGGAAATTTTTTGAAGTGTGTTTGAACTTTGAACAGTTCATTAATGACCAAGAAACAGTGTGGTTAAAGTGAGGTCTGATGTGTTGCTTCACTCATCTGTGTTACCTTTTTCTGTAAATTTCCATGAAGTTTTCTGTCTTTTTATTTTTCTGGTTTAGTCATAGGAAATAAATGAAGGTGCATCGTTCAGTACAAAATAGACAGTTGTAGGTAGGGTACAGATTCCTAAAACTGGTGGTGCTCTTTGTATAGTTTGAGTATTGCACTACCTGCTGCAGCATCACCGGTGTCACTTGGCAGCGGTGTTGTGGTTACCCCAAAGCGTTGGCAGTGGCTGTTGGTGAATGCTGTGCAGTCCTTTCTTGTGGCTGGACTGTCACTGCTGTTGCTGTGCACAAGATGCCTTTTTTCAGATGTAGTTGTTAGCCCAGGCTGTGATGACCCCTCGGTCTCACAACATGGACTGTGCTGCTCGGGAGCCTGGTGCCATTGCCTGTGCTCTGGGTGACTGGTGGCAGCCCTGACCACCATGAGGAGCTCACTGTCTGACCCCTTTATGAGCTGAGCTCAGGGCTTGGGCACATGAGGGGAGGGAATAGCTCAAATAATGAAAATACCAGCTCTTTCCACCTTGGGGAAGAAGTGATGGCAATTCAACTGGTAGCATTTCCCAGGACAGGGAAATGGCCACTGCCATGTCATACAGAAAAACCACCCTCTGTTTCCACCCATTCCTAAAACAAGTCACTTGGTCATCAGTCTACCGGCTGTATAATAATGTAATCTTAGAATTCTGAGTTTGCTACCATAGTGACTAAGAAATAGCTGTGTGTTGATTTTACTAGAAATTTCTCATCCAGTTGTACCATACAAGGTTCTTGATTGCAATTTCAGTTGTTATCTGGACTAGACCAGAAGGAAACATTCCAGTTTGTTTCCAGAAATGTAGGCTATTTTGTCTTTTTTGCTATAGCTTTGTCACTTTACCAAGAAGGCAACACGTTTGTGTTGACAGATTGGCTTTTATACAATGTGTTGTATGAAGAAGTATTGTAAGACAAATGAGGTGTTAAATAAAGTATTGTTTCACTTAAGAAAAAAACCTCCTGTGTTTGAGGCACTATTATTTCTTATGATGGCCTGTTGCAAAAGTTCCTTCAAGAACATTGGTCATGTTAAAGCCACATTTAGTCTGAAACAAGGACCAAGGCAAAACCCACGCTGGTACGTCAGTCTGCCAGAAATGGAGGAAAAATGGAGACCCTCATTTTGAAGCCTGGGATTAGTTTAGCCTGAGCAGAGTTCAGTGCTGAGATGGTGAGTGAGCAAGCCCAGTACTGTCACTCACTTTTTGCATCCAAATGAAACATTTACAGTGTGCAGATGTGTCTACACTGACCCTGATGCCTTGTTCTTTATAATTTGTGCATTCCCCTTATTGCTTCTGGCACTGCTCGTGGAAATCCCAGTCTCCTTCTTGAGTCTCATCCCGTCAGCTGTTCGTGCACATGAATACATGATGATCCTGGTCTTGTGCCTCCTGGAGAGCAGGGGGTCAGATTCTCATCCCTAATGGACCCCCACCACCCAGGGAGTAACAACAGCTCATGGTGTGTAAGAGGTCTTACAAGTATTATTTTATTTCTTCTTATTTTTTTTTAAATACTATGTACAATCTGTTTAAAGCTTGTCAAAATGCACAGGCTCCCATTCAATGGAGCTGTGCAGGGACATAGATTCAAAACAAGAATAAAATCTTTACTGTTCATCTTCATAAGACACTTTCTTTTTTCCCATTACAAAATACTTTTAAGAATAGTAACATTTATAAATGTATTTATATTCAACATCATATAAAATAAACCAAGATTTATACTCAAGTCTAGACTTTTCTTTTTACTTCTTTTTTTTTCTTTTTGCATGGAATATATACAATATATACAGTAACTTTTCACTGTGTTTGTCAAACCAGCCTGATTATACCCACCAGGCTTTAGCTTATATGTACAAATACGCTAAAAGTGCAAGACTTTATTAATTAAAGCTGCCTGTGTTTTCAGAGGTCTGGAATTGTGTGGCCTATATATATTTATATATAGATATACATGTGCATACATGTACATGTATATTAAAAGTACGTATATCTATATATAGAGAGACAGAGTATGTATGTACTTGTGTACTAGAAAACCTCAAACATTAATGACTAATAGGTCGACACCAACACTGGAGCCCAACCCTGCTGCAGGTTCCATTGGTCACATTCCTGCCTCTGTCACCAACAAGTCACACTTGTGTTTTCTTGTTGCAGCTGGGGGTGTGTGAACCAAACCCACCAGCAACACTCAATTCCAAATGAGTCCTAAAAACACAGGTCATAGCTAATACCGAGGTAAACAAATTCAAATCAACCTGAATAAAGAGATTTATTTATCCGTATATTTTTTTGAGAGTGAGTGACAATGTAAGGCAAAAACCCCATGGCCCTGACTCAGCCTTCTCTCCAGCTGGAGACAGACTGAGCAGGTACCAAGCAAGCCCCAGAAAGGGATGGTGGGATTTTGTCCTTTGGAGCATGTCTAGAAAAGAAGGCCCTACCTGTGAGGCAGTGCCTGGGACTGTGCAGCCCCCCTGCCCACCAGCAGCGAGGGGCGGGCACTGGGATTGGGGGGGCACATGATAAAGTGCGTTTTTAGGTCTCTTGTTTCAGCAAGGCTGATCTGACATGTAAACATCCTCGCAAAGTTCCTGTGCTCCTTGCTGAGAGGCTGCAAGCAGGGAGCAGTGCCACCCAGCCCTCCCTGCCCGTGCAGCCCAGTGCTGCCACCAGAAGGGCTGTGCCCATGGCACGGCCCCATCCGGCACACCCTCCACCCCCCACCTCCCCCAACCCCCTTCCCAACCCTCTTGTTTTCACTGTCAAAGCCACAGCAATGCTGAAAAAGTGCTCTGCCTCAGCCACCTTCCAAGCAGGCATTGTTAAAAAATTACACTCCCAAAGCCCTTGACCCCAACCACCACCACCTCTGAGACACATTTGGTTGGCACCTGCCACAGCTGGGCTCTTGTGTGGTGATGGGACACTGCAGACCAGCCCTGGTGGTGTGTTGGGATGATGCAGGTTTAATGGGCAAGCCAGGAAAATGCACAGCCTCTGCCTCCTGCCAGCCACCCCGAGCCACAAACTGTGCAATGGTGGACCCCTAACACAAATGTGTGTGTTTGCTCCCCTCTAACATTACATTCCATGGCAGAAAAAAAACCCCAACAACTCCTAAAAATACAAGGCCTTCCTGCTCCAGCCTTATGAGCAACCCTACTGTCTTGGAATGGGGAAAGGGAGATTCTAAAAGTAATAGTGCTTTGGGAAAAAAAATAATAAAGTTACCTACCCCAAAGGCTCTGTGCTGGCCTTTCCTGCAGCACCAACACCAGGGCAGGAAAGCCCCCATGCTCTCCCCAGGGAATGCTCTAAGCTCTATGACCCAAGGGCTCCAGATTGCTCCGCAAAGGCAGGTGATCCACATCCCACTACCAGCAGTGAGGTGGCCCTGGGCCATGGCTCTGCTGTAGCCATGATTTCTTGTGCTTTGAAATGCGGGGACTGGTTCAGGCTGTGTCTGAGCAGCTGCTCAGCTGCCCCGTGTCCAGGGCTGCAGGTGCTGGCTGGGCTGGGCCCAGCCAGTGACTGTGCTGACAAGGAATGAGCCCAGGTTATCATTCATATCCCCAGGGCTAAGGGCTGTTGGGCACCTCGTTGCCTTCATGCCGTGTGCCACTATGCCCTCCAAAATGCAGCATGTGGCTGGGAGGCTGCACCTCCCCTGCCTGCTCTGCAAACCACAATCCATCACATCTGGCACCCTTGGGAGCTGTGTGCCCAATGTCCCACTTAAAGCCAACCTGTGCAGATGGTTTTCCCAAGGGAGAGGACCTGTGGAAAATGGGCTGGCACAGCTTCTGTTCACATGTCCACCCCTGCCCCAGCTAAAATACCAAAGCACCCTAGTGCCTTACACCAGCCCTCTGAAAACTCCTGGCTGCCCCCTGCTCCAGCAGCCTGTCCTCTCACCATCACCAACCTGGGCAATGTGGCACATCAAAACCTTGTCCCTCTCCCAGGAAAATTGCTGGGAAACAGCCCCTGGTGTACCGGGGTTGGGAAAGCCTTGCTCCACCCTGCCAGGCAGCGGGGAGGCTGCAGACAAAATCCTACCTGAGGCAGAGCTGTGCCGGTTCTGTTTCACCCCTGAGCTCCCCAGAAAACTCCAGCTGCCATGACCTTGTTCACTCAGGCTGAAACAGTCATGCTCTTCTGGCCCCAAGCTCAGCCTGGACCCAAAGTTAACGAAATCCTCCCAGTGGTGCAGCACAGAAAATGTGTGGCTGCTGGGGATATACAGATAGAGATATATAGACAGAACTATAGATAGATCTGTGCTTATGGCATTGGATAGCTCAAGGTACCATCACCTATAGCTATTGCTTTGACACGTTCCCACTTTCCCCTTCTTCTTGAAGCAGAGGGCTGCTTGTGCCAAAGGCTGCTTCATCAGTAACACCAGTGTCACCTGCTGCAGAGCTACAGAGAGCCAAGCAAGCAGCTTGTACAAGGTAAAAAAGGAAACAAATGCCAAAAAAAAGGCAAAAAAGAAAAGCACAGTTTGCTTGGTTTCGATGTTACGAACTAACCACTTCCTAACCCGTGCTCTGACTGCCAGGTGGAACTTTACTGCTGGGTGGACCTGGTGCTAACTAATCCTTATTATGCAAAGTAATGGCCAAACCCATCTCCTGTGTTTGGGCTCCAACAGTGCCCAAAGTCAGTACTCAGCTACTAACGCCTCAAAAATGTACATTTTCATTTTTCCTTTGGAAAGATACAAACAGTAGGGACACTTAACTATACACTCACTGAGGAATAAACTGGTTTTTCAATCCATAAATATAAACTTATAGTTAAAAAGTGACAATTTACAAAAATACAATTTATTGCTGACCCTATGGGCTTGTAACATCGCTTGTGTCATGATCATACATTTTTGGGTTTGCCATATTGAAACATGACCTAGCAAAACCATAAAGTTTGCTGTCATATGCCAGTCTCTGCGTGTTTGTTTGTTTTTATGTATAGAAACATACAACTACATCACTTGAAACAGAACAAACAAACAAAAAAAGGAGGAGTAATGATTCTTTGTCTGTAACCTGAAAAATATTTGGCTACAGGGAGTAAAAACCCTATAAATTTATCTGCACTTGTTAACCAAAATTAAAACATGACAAATATTGTATTAGCTGCGATGTGAGCTGGTATAACAACAGTAAGAAATTCAGGCAAAAGTGGTGTTATGTAAATTAGCAGCATTATCCAATCTCCTGGAAAACAAAAAAACCGTGGGACTGAGGTATAGAAAAAATGGGGAAAAAATCCACAATGGACCTACTACAGCAAAACAAGTTATGTACATGGCAATCCAACAGTGTCCTGCGGACTGGTACAGTCTCTCTATGTGCTTCAAATGCTGGGCTTAAATTCACAGTGACTTTCAGCACTGAAGTCCTGAATGGAAAAGATTTTCTCCATTGCAAACCAAGACTCATGGCAACCTGCTAACTAACCTCCCTGCAGCCAGACAGCCACCGCTTCCACTTGTACCGCAGTGCTGGGCCAGGGCACCAACAGCTGCCGGAGCAGCATCACAGACGGGCTGCATGGAAATCCCAACAGATGAGGTGCCTCTGGAGCCATCCGTCCCCACCTGGGACTGTTCCTCCAGCCACCACCTTCCCATGGAGCCCGAGCTCACCCGTCCTGTGCTCTGACAGCATCGTGCACTCCTCTGCGTGCGCCCGGGGTGCTGAGTGGCTGCAGCCATGGGGTCCCTGCCTCCCAGAGCCAACATTCAGGGCAGCTGCATCTCGGGCAGGTCAGGCAGGTTGCAGGGCTGGCCCTGCGTGTGGTGGCTCTGCTGCTGTGGGTGGAGGAAGTAGCTCAGGGGGTTCTGCTGCGGGGCGTGGGGTGGCTGGAAGATGCGCTGTGTTGGACCCCCAGGCACCAGCTCAGGACTTTGCATCTGTTGGGAGACAAATGTGACAGGTCAGACCTGCCCCATCACACAGCCACTCCCTCTCTTGCTGCAGGGCTGATGCTGAGACTCATATCCAGCAGTCTGTACTGAGTCCTAAAGGTAACCTCTACCCACTGGGGGTACAAGTTGTGTCCTTTGGGATACTGGTGCCTTCAGCACACCTAACAATGATGGAGAGTATGGAGGCAAAGCCCCATGGAGGGCCCAGGAGGAATGGAGACCTTCAAAAGCTACTGAGATGCAAAGTACAATCTGCAGGATGTGGAATTTTCATCTCCATGGGAAGGACCTTCAGGCAACCAATGAAGAGGCTGTAGAGTGACCTTGCCCATGTATCACCCCGCGGCCAGTATCCTGAAGACTGGGACTTGCTGGTTCACCCCCTGTTAAAGGCACAGCAACACCAAAGACTGTTTTTCTGCTGCTCTGGAACTATTTATCTCTCCCAGCATCATCATTCTGCCATCCATATTGCTGGTCCTCTGGACCTCAGTGCAGCCCATGAGGACATGAACCCAAAGTGGGTACACTCATGCCCACATTTGCTGACAACAACAATTCACTTCTTACTCTAAATCCAGTCCTGCTGTGTGGCTGCTTTCAGCTTCTCCTGTTTTCTTTTCTACCATCTTTGCCTGGAGGACTGTAACTTACCTTGGCCAGCCAGGAAAGGCTTGGAGAGTGTTACTAATTAAAGACTAGTTTCAACAACCCCTCTCCTTGGCAGCATCACTGGTTCAGCATGCACTGATGAAAACTGTGCTGGAATACCAAAATCACTTTCTCTAGAGATTTGTGTTGTGAAATACCCATTTATTAAAAGAAAAGTCATGACAGCAGCTGGAAAAAACTGTGCTCTGCTGAGACACAACAGCAAGGCATGTTTTAAAAAGAGCTTATCTCTTATCATGCTTTATGCCTACAGCAAGCTTCCCACCTGAGCTCCTCTGGATGAAAAGCTGTGTTTGAAAAACTGAATATTTCTTCTGGACATTACATGATAACTGAGTTTGTTGGAAAATAATGGCCTTGAGTGGGTGCAGAGTCAGCCTAGACAGGCTGAGCACGTGGCTATGTGCAGATACAATGGGAGTGGAGGATGTGCAAGTGCATTGACCAGGTTTGATCAGGCAAGTAAGCCCCATTCCTTCAAAAAATCCCCCCCCAACCATCCTTGTGCCTCCTCAGAAACCTGCTGCTGCTCCAGTACCTGAAGGTAGAGACGGTGCTGCTGGACCTGTTGCTGTGGCCACTGGTGAAGGTGAACTGGTGTGTTGGCCTGGTGGGATGCGAAGCTGGTGTGTGGGATCATCAGAGATGGGGAGAAAATGGGCGATGGGGCCGGAGGTCGGACGGTGCTGCAGGTAACTGGTTGTACCTGCACTGGGGGAGGCAAGGGCTGCTGCTCCGCAACGAATCTGCCACGAGGAGGAAAATCAGGCATGAGATCCCAAACCCAGACCCATCACCAGAATGGGTGCTGAGGAGCCCATGGGGTGCAGGAACCACACTGGAGCAGGGTTTGTCAAACCATGCAGACCCTGGTGACAATAGACCTCAGATTTCCCCCTCTCCACCAAACATGGACTGAAAATGCAGAAAATTAAGGTTTTCAAGGTTGTACATCTCCTCCACATCTTGGCAAAGCATTTTATGATTTTCAAAAGCCAGAAAATGGTTGATTTCTTTTTCTGAAGGACTTTATTTATCATAAAGTTCTTTGTAATTAAAAAATATTCTCATTGGTTTTTCTCCTAACCAGCTGAACTTTTGTTTCATTTCAGACTGAGACTGTTCGTGTTTCCATGATCAGGTACAAATTTTTCCAATTCATTTACAGTGCCATAAAGTGCCCTGCTAAAGCACGGCAGGAAAACAAGGGCCAGCAAAGACTCACTTTCCTTGCTGCCTGCTGGCACTGCTCTGCACGGCCTGGCCACTGCTGTTGGCTGTGGGCATCATGGCTTGGATGGACTGATCCAACAGCATCCTGCAGTGAAAGGAAAACAGAGGATGGTCAAGGCAGAGAGAGGTCCAAGGTCCTGTCAGTCTCTAGAAACAAATCTCTGAAAATCCTCCATGAAAGCAGGTAAATCACCACCTTGAAAACAAGCTAATGAAATAGCTTAGGATGCTTCTTATCACATCTCTCCTATGGGGAAAGGCTGAGAGAGCTGGGATTGTTCAGCCTGGAGAAGGCTCCAGGGAGACCTTTGAGCCCCTTCCAGTGCCTAAATGGGCTACAAGGGAGCTGGAAAGTGGCTTTTTATGAAGGCTTATAGTGACAGGACAAGGAGGGGATGGCTTTAAACTGAGAGAAGGCAGTGTTAGATTAGATCTTAGGAAGAAACTTTTCCCTGTGAGGGTGGTGAGGCACTGGGAAGCTGTGGCTGCCAAAGCCCTGGAAGTGTTTGAGGCCAGATTGGACAGGGCTCTGAGTCACCTGGTCTAGTGGAAGGTGTCCCTGCCCATGGCATAGGGGTGGAACTACATTTACTCCCCCTAGCAATAGCAGATGTCCTAAGGATATCAGTATCCTGAAGGCAGGGCTGTGGGTACCTGAGGCTCCTGTCCTGGCTGTAGTCGGACTGTGGCTGCCTCTCGCTGCCGTCAGCTGGCATCTGTGCAGCCACTGCAACGGGGTGTGCTTGGGAAAACACCATAGGGTTGTTGTAGAGGGGCACTGAAATGCTCGCCTGCCCTGGCAGACATGTCTGCTGGCCTTGGCTTCCTCTCAGCTGCTGCTGCTGCTGCTGTACCTGAAACGAAGACAGATACATCCACGTAAGTTCTAAAGCTCCCTAACAAAAGGCTAAAATAACTGCTTACAGTGTGCAGGTGGGAAAAGGAGAAGGAGCAATAGGGTAGTGTTCCTGAAAACAGCAGTAGGAATAGTGTATCTATTCAGGACAACCAACCCATTGGCATTTATCATCCCTACAGGGCAGGTGCTGGCATTGCCAGCTGCAGAGACAGTCCTTTGAGAACTCAGAGTAAGGGTACAAGGATAAGGGCACAAAAGGATTCAGAGGGACGAGAACAGCTTAAGAAGTGTAAATCTGAAGTCCTCAAGGAAAGCATCTCATCTGTCCTTTAAACTAGCAGTTTTAACCTTTTTTGGTTTTTGGACAACTCAAGTCTTTCCCAAAGGAGAAGCGACTAGAAGTGACCATCTTAATAATGGATTTAGGTCTAGTGATGACAAAACAGTTTTTCATAACTGCCTTCCAAGACTCCTCAGGCAGAGGAACATTAACCTTTCAAAACGATGCCTACTTTCCTGTGTTATGAAGCCAGAACTCTCACTTGGCTACAAACAAGCATCGTGTTGCAATCACAAACACAAGTGACTGAGAGCCCAGACTCAGTCCCTCCCCAGGGTCACCAGGAGGGCTCCAGCAGTCCCTGGGGTTTAAAGGCTTTTCAGCTACCTGGCTTTTATTTTCACACTTGAAGTTGAATGACATCCCTAGCAGCTGACTCTCAGCACAAATTCCATAATGCCAGCTACAGTAAAACCAACACAGAGGGGGCTGCATGGGACCATGGTGAAGAGGGACGTGACAGACAAGTATTTAAAAGCCAGGGATGGGAATGATGAAGACAACGAAGGAGGCAGTGACCTGGGCAGCCGTGCCGTGGGGGTCCCTGAGGAACTGGCGTGGTAACGGCAGGTGGGTGCTGCAGTAGTGCTTCGCCCCCACAGGGCCTGGCTGTTGTGACTTCTTGGCTGTGGCCTGCCTGGGTGTCCCCTGGGGCGGTGGCCTCTGCGGGCTCAGGTGCTGCACACTGTTAAAGACGACGGGGATCGGCTGCTGCATCAGCATCTTTAAGTGAAACAGGCACATGAGTTTGGTGGTGGTATTGCCTGGGAGAAATAGCACTGCAGTAGCAACGTCTCTAAATCCAGGGGCAAAGTGAACCATGAGTAACAGAAAATCAAATGTTAGCTTGTGTCAAATATTTAGTCAGACCCATGACTGTTCTGGCTCCACTGTGTCTGCTGTGTTGTTCAGGAGTGGCACTGGAGATCCAGCAGCACTAATCCAACACAGAACCACTAAGCTTTTTGTGCAGATGGGACTTTTGATTAATTTGGATTTGCTTTTTTCTAAATCATGAATATTACTGATTCAATACTTAGCCCAATACTCATCTCTCAGGAGACATCACTCCCGTATCTGAGACCAAATTACCAATTTGTCCACAGTTCATTTCTGAATGCTTTTGCCACAGACAATTTTGCTATTGATCTGTGTGCTCAAAGGAAAAGCAAATGGTTGCCCTAGTCCCTGGAGCAGCAAGTACCTGCAGGTTGGAGTCCTGCACTAGCTGGAGCTGCTCCTTGATGACGTGGAGCTCTTCTTGCTGTGTCTTGATGTCAGCTTGCAGTATGCGAGTCCTCTCCTCCAGCTGCTCTTTCAGCTGATGCATCATCCCCATCTGGGTTGGGAAATGGTACACTGGCTGCAGAGAACAGAGAAAAAGGATCACAGGGTAGGACCAGCCCTGCTACTCACATTCACAGTGATGCTGGCTTAGGAAAAAGTACTGCTTTTCAGCTTTGGCCATAGAAAAACTGCTGACAAAAAATGGCAATTGCATATTTAACCAAAGTACCACAGTAGTTCCAGTGCAGCAGCACATCTGGCTCACACTCAGAGCCTCCCTCCAGGTGTTGGCCAATTAAATTGCTACACAGATGCAGTGTCTATGCATGGGCAACACAACTGCTGGGTTTGGTCCACTGCATCCAAACTCTTGTTACACCTCCCAGCTGGGCTTTCAGTTGTGCTGCTATTGATATTTGTCAAATGTCAGGCCCAAGTTACACTGCAATCCCACCTGGGGATCCACCCTTCACACATACACTGGCAATCTTAAATTCCTGTTTTATAACCTGAATAATTACTACACTGACAACAAAGCCCTGTGAGGATGGACCTCATCGTTAGGGTCTATGACTCCCATATTTGTCTCATGGTTTTTATTTTTTCTTTTCCTGGCCTAACTCAAACCTTTCATGACATCCCCATCCTTTACCAGGGGAATAAAACTTCAGCACCCTATCAGCCTGTAGTTAGTCACTACAGATTCAGGGAGGAGCCTCAATGACCTCCAGTGCTTTTGACAAGTGTAAAACTTCTATGCTATTTCTTTGGGTGTCCCACCTGCTTTATCTGCTCTCTGAAATAAGTGGTTGCAATAATTTGGTTGCAGGTAAATCTCAGTAACAGCAACAGAAAGGGCACAAGCTTGTCCCCACTCTAGGACAAGCCAGCAGGAAGGTGAAGGCATTGAACCAGAGCCACTAAGGCTGCCCCACTGACTGGTCACACCAGTGCACTTAACAAAGATAAACCACGTACCATGACAGGGTGCTGGGAGGGGACTGTCAGCTGAGCCACAGGGTGCTGAGGGAGGTGTTCACCAGGGGCTTGAGGAGTGGCTATGGCCTAGAAATGAAAACTTTGCCTTACTGAAGGTCCATAGCACCTCTAGTGCAGAGCTGGTGCTATACCAGCTCATAATGGAATAAGCAAGTGCAGGGCATTAGACAACTCCATGCAGAGATCTGAGAATGAGTCTGAAGGGAGAATTTAGGCTTTGTGCATGCCCCTGCTAATTGCGAGTCCTTGGTGTCAGCATCCACTTTGGATAAAGCCCATTTCATGGATACAAACAGAAAGAAAAATGGGTTGGCAGTGTGAGAAGGCATTTAGCCTGGAGGAGCAAACAGAATCCTGAAAGGAGGCAGCAGAGGAGCCTCTGGTATCTTTCCACTGGCTCTGCCACCAATGGTGCTCCCCCCCACAGCCCCAGGAAATCCCAGCACACTCACAGTGGGGGATCCAGCATCTCTGAGGAAGAGATCAAGGTTTCTTTAACAGCCTCTGAAAGGCTTTTGCTTGCCAGGGCCACTGACCTGAGTGCTTCCAACTGATGCCAGCCGCAGGGCTGCCTTCTCTGCCTGACCCCCCGGCACTGACGGCCGGGTGGGAGTGCTGGTGTCCGTGCGCCGCATGGATGACGTGGCTGGAAAAGAGACAGTTCACTGGTACAGCAGAACCAGGCCTGGGTGCTCAGATAAGCCTGAGCTCTGCATACACAGATGAGCAGTGACCCAAAAGCTGCCAAAGTGGGTCCCAAACTGCTTCCCTGTGGCCCCTCTGGCTTCCTGCCTGACTTGCTGAGGTCCCTCCTGATTCTAACCCCACATTTCAGTCTGCCCTCCTGGGGTGTTTCCAGATGAGATTCCCACTCACCCCATGGCAAGTAATTCAAGAAAAGCCTCCTGAGTCCTTTCCTACACACAGCCCTGCAAGGGCACTGTGGTCACCTCACTGCCACTCCTAAGGCAGGGGTGGCAGCCACGGGAGCTGGGATGAAGCTGCCAGCAAGGCAGAAATCCTTCTACTGGGATTTAGCATCAGAGACCCCATAATAAAATTATATTACCCCAAAATAAAACTTTGTCAGTGAGGTTAGGGGCTCAGTCAACCTAGCGAGCCACCTTGTGTCCAATGAGCCACTGTAAACAGCCATGACCCACAGTTGGTGACAAACCAGGGGAAAGCAGTGGGCTCACAGGGAGGAGATGGCATGTGGCTCTGTTTCTGCACTGTAACTTGTTATGACACCGTATGTTAGTCCCAGTGCTGAGCATATTTCCCTCCCACCCCGACTCAGTCACTTCCAGCCGAACCTCAGTATTCTGCCCTCCAGCCCACTACTTGCCCCCATGCTGGGCTGAGCCCAGGCTCTCTGGCACCTACACGTGGAGTCAGAGAGGGCGGTGTGCGAGGAGCGCCGGGAGCTGTGGGATGACAGTGACACTCCCTCCCGGCTGGCATCCTGGCTGCTGCCACACTGCCCCACATCCAGGTAGCTGCTGTGGCTCTGCAGGGAGAGAAGCACAAGTGGTGAGATCGTCAGCAGGAGGGGACGGCACTGGAGGGGACCCCCACCTGCCTGAGCCCCTCTTTGCAGAGCAAAACATCAGGCTGGGTGTGCAGCACCAAACGCCGCTCACTCTGCCCCTCTTGAGTTCACCCTAAAGTCTTCAGGTAGACAGGACCCTTGGAATCATGCCCGAGGCACCTTGGCTGATGGCAGTGAGCAGTGCTGGAGGGGACAAACGCCATGGGGATTGCTGTCTGTGCTCCAGCTGCCACCCTCCTGCTTCCCCACCCACAGAGCTTCTACAGTTAGCTTCTTTCTGTCCAATTTTTCCAACAATGTCACAGCTGGTTGGCTGTGGCACACAGGGTGGCAGGGGGAAATGAATGAAGGCAGCAGGAGGGACTGGCTGGGGAATGGTTTTATCCATTGCAGAGATGGAGAGAGATGACTGGGAAGGGACATGGAGCAATGGCATGGGACATCAGCGGTAGCGCCGGAAGAACCTCCAGGAAATGTCACCTGAGGTGGCCAGATGGTGGGCAATGCTGGGAGCTGCAACCCCTCTCGCTGCTCCCTGGGGAGCAGTGGTTCCCAGCAGGATGTTCTGGGCAGGAACGGGGCAGCATGTCCTCAGAGGGGAACAGCTTGAGCTCCCATAAAATAATGTTTGAAGAGCAGTGAAGTTCATGGAATGATAACTACACAACAATCCACTTGAAATGACTTTGATTGCTGGTCTTATCTGTAAACTACTACGAGGAAGAACTTGAAAGTAATTAAAATGATCTTGTTAATTGGGCAGGCGTGTTGAGATGCCAGACTGATTTAAGCCATGGAAATTAATGCTCTGGTCACAATCCTACACTTGATGTGAGCCAGCAATAGAACTGAAATCTTGGATAAGTGTTTTCCCTTCACTTCCACTCTTTATCTGAGTATCAGTGATGAGCTAGCACTAGCAAAACAGGTACCCTGTAATATTGTCCTGCACCTGGAACCTCTGTATCTTACTAAAGGTGACAGTCACAGCAATCCAGCCTCCATCTCCAGCTCTGCTTTTCTGTCTCAGCCAGGGCAGTTTAACCTGTGGTTTGTGTAACGGTCTCAGAAAGACAACACGGAGTAAAACAGAGCAATGTAACTGCTGAATTTGCAGTTATTATAAAATCGGAGAACGGTTGGAGTTGGAGGTGACTTTAAAGATCTTCCAGTTACAATCCCCGGGCCAAGGGCTGAGACACCTTCCATTAGACCAGGTTGCTCAAAGCTCATCCAGCCTAGCCTGAACCAAGATGGGCAGTTTAGAGCTATGCAGAGGAAAACTCAGGGTCTGCCTGAGTCGTAACTCAGCTGAAGGCTTGGAATGAGATGGGAGTAAAGGAGAAGGAGAACAAATCTTTTCCTCAGATTGGTAAGCAATTGCTCAGTTTGGTTTAAACACCTTCTTATTCAATTGTGAAGGGACATGGTACCTTTAGAGAAGAAGATGCCAGTTCAATTGATGACTCTTCAAGGCCAAGATCTCGCCTTCTCTCAGCTCGAACTTCAGCATAACTAAAAAACAAAAAACCCAAAACCCATTTCAAATCCAGTTTTTCTGTCTAGATACTGGTTACTGTATGGTAACTATCCTACTACACAGGCCACTGTGGAGTTTTCATGTTGAGTCCCAAGGTTTGCACAACACACAAACACACACACTCTCTCAATAGAGAAAGTTGTTAAAAGAACATCACATAGAGCCTCACAGTCTGTGAGTAATCCCACAGGTCAGAAGAACAGGGCAGGGTCATATTCCACTGCAGCCAGGACTGCATTTTGGCCCTAGATGCCTTCAAGTGAAACTAACCTAAAAGCAAAGTACAGTTGGCTACTGAAGACAAAATAGGTGTCTCTGTCCTCAGTACAATTTTCCCAATAAAGGAGTTTCTGATTGAACATAATAAGTCAGGAAATTGATCCTCCAGCTTCTGTGCAGGTACACTGCCACAACAGGAAGTACATTCATCTTCTAACCTGATGAGGATCACAAATCAATTTTTCCCACGTGGTACAGTAGTTCAGTGATCCCTATTCGAGGGCCTTGGGGAGGAGGAGCTCAGGTCCCTCTTTCCGATGGTGCACACAATGTGCTTGCATCAGAGTTAACACCCCGCACTCCACTGGAAGCTCTGAATACAAACCAGCAGCTGCCCAGGTGCAGGAATCCTCAGGAATGTGCCTCTAAAAGCATACATTTGCTTTTCTTACCTTTTTTTCTTCTTAAATAATAAAATCTTTACAGTGAAAAATGACACATTATCACCACTGGGACAAAACAGAGAGGATGTTTAAAAGACTCTCTGAGTGCTCATTAGGTTTAAGAGGCACTGAAGCAGTAAGAAAAAACAAATTCATGCACAATAAAGTCAGACCTTAAAGTGGAGCTAAATTCTCTAAAGGATGGTAGAAGCAACACAACTGAGAAGGAATCTCTCTGTGTAACATTTGTTTATGTTAACATTTGACATGTAACAGATCATAGAATCATAGACTCAACAGAATCTGAGTTGAAAGGGACCTTAAAAATTATCTAGTTCCAATCCCCTGCTGTGGGCAGAGACACTTTCTCCTAGACCAGGTGGCTCAGAGCTCCATCCAGCCTGGCCTCGAACACTTCTAGGGATGGGACACCTACAGCTTCTCTGGACAACATGTTCCAGTGCCTCAACAACCTCACAGGGAAGAATTTCTACCTAATACCTAATCTAAACCTCCTCTCTGTCAGTTTAAAGCCATTCCCCCTTGTCCTGTCACTACACACCCCTGTAAAACGCCCCTCTCTAGCTCTCTTGTAGTTCTTTTAGGCACTGGAAGGGGCTTGAAGGTGTCCCTGGTCTCAGCCTGCCTGTCTCCACAGGAGAGATGCTCCAGCCCTCTGATCATCTCCATGGCCCTCCTCTGACTCACTCCAACAGGTCCACGTCCTTCCAGTTTACTAGTGTTTGCTCTTCCATATGTTTGACAAGAAAAAGCAGGGGAGCAGAAAAATATCATAAATTGATTACTGACAGTAAAGAAATACACAGGGAGCAGTAAATTTACTCAAGTTAACAGGGAAAACCACTAGGTACTATCTTTTTCAAGCCCTTAGTAAATATATTCTCACTCTTAACACAGCCTTTTTTGAGATGGCAGTGGTAATCAAGCAGATTTCCCCTCCAGGAGGTGTGTAGCATAGAGCATCCACACATGCACTGCCTTCCAGAACAGGGTTGCAACTCAGCGTAAGCAGCTTTCCACTAGGGGGGGATCCTGGGCTGGATTTGGGATGGTGAGGAGTAAGGCTTGAAAGGCAGCAGCTAACTTCAAGTCATAAATATTTAAAACCCTGATCAAAAGGTTTTGTAGGAGAGATATGATCCCATTCATGACCATACAGCTATCTGATTCTTAACAGCTTTAATTCTTTCAATGGCCATGTCATCACTAAGCATAAAAAGGGAATGTAACACACTGGTAAATCTGGCCAATGGTGACTTCCAGTTTTTTTGCCCAGTTGACGAAAAAGGAAAAAGAGTAATGAAAATACATGTTCCTTGTAATATTTTTATGGAATTACGTACCATCTTCGCATGTCAGTAGGCACAGCAAATATTTGGTTAACACAAAACAGAACTAGAAAAAGTAATGGCTGAACACTGAGCCGTACTCTGTGAAGGGTTTGGTGCTTGCTCCTACCTAACTACCAGGTGAGTGCAAACGATGAACTCGGGCTTGGAATTCCACTGGTGGTAAGTGATGTAGTAGTGTGTCTGCAGCCATATCCACTGCTGGCCTTTGGTCAGGAACCGGTAGTAACAGGACTTTCCTTTTCCAAACTGCATCACTGTTTAACAAAAATAAAGCAATTTATAGCAAACAGGGATTTCTTGGTGCAAAGGTGATGAGAAAAAACATTCGGTCCCACACACCTCTCACAGACTGTGGCAGTGCCAAATTGGCTTTTGAGCTTTATAAACACAACAGATGATGCACAACCATGCACTCAGCTTTTGTTTGGGTTCCTTTCCAGGAGTGCCCTTTGGTATTTTGAGACTGCTCTTATAACTGGTATAATTATATAACTAGCTATAACTTATTCGTGGGCTCCCCTGAAATAAACATAAATAACATTATTAAACAAAGTATTTGTTTTTCACATGTATATGAGAATACATTTCAAACACTGATGGTGTGAAGTCAGAATACCAATAATGGTACAAACCAATAAGATAGTGGAGTTTTAGCAGTTTTGCTCAGTTTTCTTCCAAGAGATGACCTAAACACACCAGACCTGGTACATATTATCAGCCTATGTCCAGAAAAATCTCAAGTGCTGTAATACCACTGGAAAATAATGAGGGGAACTACATTAACCACACTAATTGTTCTGAACTCCTGAGAGTACAAAATGAAACACGCTTCCTTAAAGTATTTACAATTAATTAAAGTAATGTATGAATGTGGTTTAAGCAAATCCATTTCACTTGCCAATAGGCAAGATGTCTGCCCAGAGTGGCCAACCTGACAAACAGGAACATATCAAGCCACACTAACCCAAGTGTTTTTACTCACTGTCACACCTACACTTTGTTAAAATATCAGGAGTAACTTCTTTAGTGATCGCATTAACAGTGTGGGCTTTAAACGATGCGCTTAGCAGAGATATTCTGGCTAACATGCCATGCTTGGGATCCCTCAGCTCCTAGTCCTGGCAGAGATGTCCTGATCAGCTTCTCTAATTCCCTTTACCAACACCTCACTTTGTTCTCTTGGGCAGTAAAATTAAAAGATCCTTTAATACAGGGGTGTTGCACCAATACACTTTTAATATTTAAGAGAAATCCACAGCTGGTAGAGATGTAGAACATAAATCAATTCTCTGTTGAATGATCTGACCCAGTCTCAATATAGTTTGTACCTATATCAAACTGCAGGCACACATTACCAAAAGAACACTGTCTGGTTAAGTAGATCACTTCTTTAAGCAAATGGAACTAAGAAGTAATGTACTAAAGAGCAATTAAAATACTCCATTAATATTTCCATCTACACTTTGCTGCACTTGACACAACTTGCATCTACCCCTTTAACAGCCTCCTCTGTGTGCTCAGCCAGGCAACCCACCTCCCTGACAGCTGCTGTGCCAGAGCTTGGCCTTGACAGGGCAGAGAACTCAGCAGGGAAATGGAGTAGGGAAACTTGACAATCAGAAGTTATGTTCTTCATTCTCTACTAGGTCCTTCAGAACCTCATACATATATGTGGTAGAGGGTACATGGTAGAGATAGGGATGGTTTGTAACTCAGAGATGAAGCAGCAGGTCTTGCTCCATTGGGCTGGGGGGCTGTTGAGTTTCTTGGTCCCTGCACTGCACTGCTCTGTATCTCAGAGTAATTACAGCATCCCACTTGCTCCACTCTCTGGGGTGTCCTTGTTTTCTTTTGACAAAACTCTCCTTTCAAGCAGAGATAACAGAGAGAAAAGCAGTTTCCCAACAGGAAACCTGTAAGTAATATTTCTTAGCAAAATATCTGATCACCTATATGGATTTTACAAAGTATGTAGTTATTTTTCATTGCAATGATTTGCCATGCAAAACCACTGGAGGACAGACATAATTCTGGCTCAGCATCTCAGTCTGAAATGCACCTAATAAAATGGGAAAATCATGATCTTGGGGATAAAGCATCTCACATCTGGTAGGAACAGCACACTAATTAAGAGTAGACCACATGTACAGGCACCTTTTGTTCTTCCTCACATCAGCGCCAGCCTTCAGGACGTGGTTCTGAAGCACTGCCATCATAATCCAGTGCAGTGCTCCTTGTACTTTGGCTCCTACAGGTCACACTGTTTCTACTTGCAGAAAGATGAACTTAATGGATCTTCCTCTGTGTTCACGCATCAGCCTGAACTGGGACTCTTCTGCTTTGCTGCTTTAATTTCAGGCCAACCAAACATGAACCGCCTTCACCCACAGGGAAACTGCATTCACTACTTTTGTATTTTAAACAAACTGAATCTCCAGAAGCATTTTATTAATGAGTGAGTGAGGTTCACAACATCTAATTGCACAGGTAGGTGATCAAAATGCTGCTCTCAGAAGGCATTTTGGTGAGCTGAGCCTCCTGGCTAACTTTGGAGCCCAGAGGGAACAGCAAGAACCCATGAACTGTGACAAGCAACAAAACTCACAGTGTTTGGGGCTACCCTCACAAACTGGGAGCAGAGGAGGGGAAATTCTGACTTCCAACCTATTAATCTCAGACAACCTGTGCTCAAACAAGCTATCTCCCAATTTAGGAAACCTGCACAGTTCCTGATCTGAGAGAATTCGGTGGATTTCAGCCTCCTGGGTAAGTGTTAGCTGTGACAGTCTGTCATGGGAAGAGAGAATTCCCTGGTGCCCCTGAAGAAGATTCTTTTTGTGACGACAGTAAAGGGTTTTGCACAAGTGACAAATGAGATCAAAGAGAGACAGACTGCAGAGGGAGGTGAACTTACAGTGTTCATGGCACCTAGCAAGAAGCTCCAGGTCATCTGCGTGGTAGTAATCATACCCTGACGTTCCCAGAACCTCAAAGGGTAAATACCCTATAATAGGTGGAGCCCTAGAAAGGAAGCAAAGGGCAGGGAGTGAGCACAAAACCTGATACTTTGACATCCTGGCAGATAAACTGTGATAGCAGCAACAAAAACCTCTTTCGTTCACTTGGCAGGGAAATTAGGAGTGGATTTTCATATACACAACAATGTACTCTCATATACAAACAACAAAAAAAAAACATAGTGAGAGAGAGAGGTAAAAATTGAGAAAATGAAAAGGTGTGTGTTTACTGTTTCATAGCCTATTCATTACGTGGGTGGAAAGGCATGTACGTATGTGAGTGACTCAATTCATTAAGGATGCTTGTGAGACACGCAGCTTGAGAAACGCTACAGCTGCTCCTGTGCATAACAACTTGGAGCCAGAGCAAATTATCCAGTAGGTTGGATGTAAATGTCATTTGGTAGCAACTCTAGAAGAAAGAGTAAGTGGGAATCTGTATGTGTGTCAGGATCAGCTTGGGTAAAAGAAAAATTAATTGTTCACATGGAAAAGCTTGGGAAACTAAAGCCAGCAAAACTTTCTGTGTTGGTAGTATAGTTAGCAATAGGCATGGGGCTGATTTAGGACTGATTTTGGTTTGGCAGCAGATAAGGAATCAGTGAAGTATTTAGATTGGCACATTGCAATGACCTGGCTCACTATTGTGCAGTCAATTCTAGATTTTCCATTTCCTAGGCAAAATATGAGATTTTTTTTTAAGGAGGTGTCCTAACAACACAGAGTGTGTGCAGAGCCTTCACTGGAGCCTGATAGCTTATGAAATACTAAAATGTGAGGAGACCACCACTGGTTTTGGCCCCCCTCCATCCTCCAGCACTCAGGTACACACACTCCAGCTTGCATTAACTGCACTCCCTCAGTGAGGTGGGACCTGTGCTAATGTGGCTCCACCTGTTTGTTCTGGCTGCAGGATGTGCTGATAGTGTGGGGCTCACCTGCCAAGCTCAGCGTATTTCTCAGTAGTGAGGTGGTGGTATGTTAGTGAAATGGTTAATGACTCAAAATGGGACGGGCTGACAGGGACTATCAGACCTGCCTCCCCCGCTGCCTTTCTCTTGGTGTGCTGAGTGCTCTTAAGGAAGGTGAATGCCACAAAGTGGCCAAGAATAGAAGCAAAAAGCGATTTAAATGTAGTACATTTCAACTGGGATGGATCAGCTCTGAGTTTCTTGGTTATTAACGTGGGAAGTTCTCTCTTGGCTGAGCCACCCAGCTCTACATTTGTACTCTTGAGAGACATGGTGCACATAGATTATTCAACTAAAGAGAGCCCAGGCAGGCCTATAACCTCCTTCTTCCCTACAACTGCAGGCAGTCTGGCACCAAATGGGAAATAAGGGGAAAAGGAGGACAGCTAGGGGTCTGCCCAACAGCAGCCCCAGGAGGATCAAGGTGTGAGCAGGAGCTCCCGAGTCCCAGCACAAGGGGAAAGCCAGTCCTCCACTCAATAGCAAATCTCTTGAAACAGTGTGCTGAGTACACTGTGGTCTCTGCCACAATACAGCTTTATTTATTCAAGTAACTTTTCATGGAGCACTGTGTTCCTTTTCCTCACGTGACCCAGATTTCTGTTAATGATGATAATATGTGTATTTATTAAAGTGTCCTTCCTGGCTGTCTCTTTGGCAGAACGCATCACTGTCTCTTCTATTTTTAATGACATGCTTATATTCAAGACAATAATGTCTTTCAGATGCACATCAGATAAACATTTAAGCTGATCAGGAAAGTATTGTGCTTTCAGGAATATTGCCAGGGCTCTTTATATGAGAAAGCAACTACAAAATGTTCCTCATCTGTCATTTGACAAGGAGCTGCCTTGCCTGTGGAGCAATTTAAAAATGTCTTGTTAGCTTAAGTTCCAGCCTTGAGATCTGCACCTTGCTGTGAAAATGGGAATGCACAGTCTTCAGAGAGCCTTTTGGATGTAGGCTTTTAATAAATGAAGGGAAAATAAGAACAGTGCCACAGTGCAGAAGAGAAACACATCATTATCAAAGCCGACAGGCCCTCTACACATATTTACATATAGTCCCAGAAAACAGATTTTTCCTATTTTTCTCATGTTTTTCCAGATCTATGGAATTCGTTTTGCACTACCCATCTTTACTCTGCTTTAAGTTGTGATCATGATAGCAAAGGTCCTGATTCCAGCCCCTGCCAGGAACCCTCTGCCCCGCTGAAGGCACATCTCAGCATCTCGCAGCCTGCGTTGATACAAATAAGCAAGAAACAGCAACATTTCACAGTGTCCTGCAGACTGTACTGGGAAGAGGTTTGAATCGATGATTAAATGAGACAACCCCCATGATCTCATGCTCATTCTTTGGTCTGAGCTTGCCGCTGGCACCTGAGGTTGCCACAAACTCTGCCTCAGTGACAATGGGGATATCAGTGGGACTGGAGTGGCTGCGAGCACCTGGCATGGAGATTCCTCTCTGAGTCATAACCCAGATTCATCAAAAGACTCTTTGACAGGTTTCAAAGTAGCTCCTGCTCACCTTAATCACAGAAGCTGCTGGGACACAACCCAGTGAAGTAAGAGGCTTAGGGCTCCTCTACAAATCTTAACATTAATCAGCTGATTCTGATAACATGCATTATTGGACAGGCCAATTGTCTAACAAAGCCACTGCAGCAAGATTTCGATACACAAATAATGATGTGACTGTCCCAAACCCCACAGCAGGGCTGTCACAGGGTCAGCTCCTTCATGCTTCAAAACATGATGTGTGAGGTACACATCTTGTGTACTACAGAAATGAGAGTTATTGCTAATTTATATTTGCTAACAAAATTTTTATATGATTTCTTACCTGCCTAAAATACAGAAAAGAGTGAAGCATTTAAGGATGCCTAATAAGTAAGTTCACAACATTGTTACTTACTCAGTTGCCCTTAATTAGAACTATTCCACTTGGGATCTTGGGCAATAACTACACAAAGTTTTCTATTTTAGAACTACAGTTTATTTGTTCTTCAGTTACCAAAGCCAAATCTCTTACCTGTGGTCCAAGAATAAAAACTTCCATTCTAAACTATGCCTTGATGTAAATTCTTCACATGGCTCTTCAACATTGCAGAGCTCCTGAAAAACAGTTGGCACACTCAGACACTTAATTTTATGAAATTACTAAAGCAGCCTGCTATCAAGACCAAGGATGCACCTTGTTGATATAATGAACCATAGCAGAATACAGTGCTTTTAAAGTACTTGACTTATTTTCCAATAAGGAATATATAAGCCTTTATTTAGGGATGCATGTACTGAGGAAGAGTGACTGAATAATTTACCCTGAGCTGAATTTCAGTCCAAGGGTCTCATCTTGCAATCTGTATGCAAAATTTCCCAGCTTTTTGCAAATATTGGTATTTGAATATGGATGACAGCTCCAGGTCCAGCCTCTCTAACTTAACTGGCTAATGCCCTCTTGAGCAAGCAGTCCCTAAGGTCGTTATCCCTGACATCACTGCCCTGCACTATGGGACATTTACAGACCAGCAGAAAGAGCCCATGAAACATGGTGTTCATAGTGCTTCAAGGTGCAGGTGGCTTCCTTACATCATGGGTTGGGGGGATGTATGTCTTTCAAGGCTCCCAGTTCCCAAGTGGTGTAGCCAGTCACCTTGTCTTGGCACTTCAGGGCTGCCTGCACTGAGACACCTCATCACACAACAACCTCTCCTCAAAAGCAGCTCCTGTTTTATACCTCATCTTTCCAAAATACAGTCATGTCATCTCCCACTCCCAAACATGGCCATGTCCTCTCTTCCTTACTAACCCTCTGCACAACCAACCTGTGCTGCCACTGAGAGGCTGCTGCAGCACGGCCCCCCCACACCTACCAAGCGCCCGGCTCGGGGCACCCATGGCAGCCGCACCGGCTGAGCCCCACAGAGAGGGGAGATGCAGTCACAGGGATCTCACCTTTAAGAACTGTGGTGTGACAAGACGAACAGTTGCTACGAGGCAAATCTGCTCCTCCGTGGCTGACCTGAAAGCTCGTGCAATAGCTGACTCAAAGCCATTACAGGAGGGTGTAGGCACTAGACATAACCAGACAATTTATTTAAGAAGAAGGAGAGTTTTCTTTTCATGTTAAGACAGGCACAATGACTGATGAAACCCCAGCAACAAGTGCCTCCTACCCACAAAGTGATGCCACACTGATACACACTGACGTTATTTAAAGCATGACCCTTTAGGCTCTGAGTTTCACAGCTGTAACCACCTACCCCCGATTTGCAGGGGAGTTTCACAGGATAGCTTTGAGTAGCTTACAGTGTGCAGCTGCAGTCTTCTTGTCAGCCTTTCTCCAGGTCAACATTTCCAAGATTCAGGATTTTACAGCTATCTCAAAGTATTTAAGCTTTGTAAAGCGTCATTTTATTGCCACAAGTGCAACAGAATAGCATATTTTACTGGTTATTTGAATAAGTAGGCTGCTTTACAATTGGCAGTGGGTCAAATAGAGGTATTATCAGCCTGGTATCAGCTTTAGGCACAGCATGCAAGAGAGTGCACTCTTCTGATCAACAGCCTCATCATCACTTTTGTACAAAGAACATATTCAATGTATCCATAGCTCAATCCATCCCTGACAATTATGAGATGTTTTCAGCTGAAACAAGGTCTTTAGGATGCTATGGATCAGGACATAATTTAAAGGAGAGAGGTGGAGAAGTAAAGGTAGACTGGAGCAGTAACTTACCATGAGTAAAATATTTAAAATCCACTACAAATTTCACATATTCATACATCAGGGGTTCATTTGGATCTAAACTGCCTCTTGCTAAATGGCAGCAAAACTCTATTTGTTTTTCTGCTGAAACGAGAGAAAGGGAGGGAGACAGACAATGTTACCAGAAGTCTGCACTTTAGCACACTCACATATTGAATTGATCTGGGTGCTTACACCAACCTTGTTGCTGTGGTATATGAGCACACCCTGCTGGGATGCTCCTGAAACCCAAAAGTAAATATATAAATACTGGGGGCAATTATCAGCTGGCTCTGTTTAAGGAAATGTATTCTCCCTCTTTCTCCCATGGCTTTGCAGTCACTCCATGGGTGTGAAGCCCTGGCTATACCCATCAGTGGGATTTTCCCCTGACTTCACAGTTGTAGGATTTCATGCAAGGTAGTTACACGACAACGCAGTACCCAGCTCTGGCACAGCTCAGTAGGGTCCAGATCCAAAGGGCACTGAACTCACCCTAAGCCTTTCCATTAACAGTAGAGGGCACCATGCCAAGATCTCATCCAATTTTCTGCCCCAAGTCTGAACTCTATGGATTAGACCACATAGCCTTCAGCCAGAGGGAAACCACCCTCAGGGCAGAGCATCATCAGCACAAGGGCTGCTCAGTTCCCATGGATGCACATGGGAAAGCAGGGAGGGAAATCCAGTGCTGCTCACCCATGGAAAACCCACTAGGAACATTGGACGATGTGATGCACCAAACCCCACAAATACAACAGAACAGAAGTGGCAGGCAGAAGAATTAAATAGCTGGAGAACCCTGTGCAGGTTCCCTTGGGAGCTGTTTGCCTTTGGCAAACATCCCTGACTGACAGACAAGAGCAGAGCTTACCATTTAGAAAATCAGCTGCAACAGGATCTGTCATGAGCACGTGTGGAAAAAGGAGCTTGTACACTTCGCTCTGTTCCCGCTCAGGCAGAAAGTTTAATATATTTTGGTCCACCAAATCTGACTGATACAAAAGAATGCTTTGTCATGTTCAGCAGTACAGCCTGACACAATCACATGTCTTTTCATCCTGCAGCAGAGCACAGATGCTGCCAGTCTAGTGTGGTTGCCTAAGACAAGGAAGCCCAGTCAATCTGCAGATGGATCTAGGGCAGAACATAAACCTTAGGCTATTTTACCCCAGCATTACTATCTATTTGCAAAAGGCCCAATAAGTCCCAGAGTCTGCCCCCTCAATTTAGAGAGGTGTAAGCAGGAGAAGAAACCCTGGTGCCACAGGAATGTAACATGATGGCAAGTATAATTTCAAAATGAAAATGTGAGACATTTTCCTTTGGCAGCATGACAGAAGTGGGAGAGCTCCTCCTCACATCCTTTGTTTGTCTTCTAGGCTGAACATCTGGCAAAATCAGCTTGACCTGCAAGTTATTCAGTGCTGATCAACCCACACATCCTGACTAAAGGGGTTCTACCAAAATGTCAGTACAGATTTGTTCTTTGCACACCAGGACATTCAGCTGTGTGCTTAAATTTGCCCTCTTACATAGCATTGTTGGTGCCTCACACTTGGCACCAGATAAAGAGAAAAATGTTTTTGAGAGGCCAAGCTGAAATTCCTGCACCTGACAGCTCTCTGGTTTCCAGAAATTCTCCAGAAAACTCTGAGGCCACATGTTTGTAACTAAAGACTCCAAGTAGGAAAACCCAATGTCATTAGAAGAGCATAGATTCAGTCTTGAAATTATATTTACATTATCTAAGAAGAGCTTCAGCACAGATTTCACAACCATAAGATTTTCCATATACCTGGAAGGACAAATACCTCCCAGACCATCCTTTAGATGTGCAGCCACGTGATGAGTTCTGGTACAGTGATTTTGCATAGTTGATTTTTTTTCAGACAACTCACAGACTTTGAGAGAGAATCTGTTATTCACAGAAACTACAGAAACATTTGTTGGTTGACCCCCACCCAGAGTGAGTAGCCTTTGTGGTTGGACAAAATCAATCCCCAGCCTCGCATTGACAGGTTGCATTAAGGAGGGGAATGAGCCTCATATTGAGTGGTCAGGTCAGAACTTACCGGTAAGTGTCCCAGCAGAGATGAAACACTATCAGATACATAAATAATAATCCCATCAGTGGTAAGAGCAATGAGAAAGCCATCTAATGCCTAGCAACAACAGACAGACAAAAAGGAAGAAAATAAAAGAATTATGCAAGGTAACAACTGAGAATATAATATGCTAATTGACTCTTTGGTGATGCTTCCAACGGCCTAAACTTGGCAGGAATTAACCACAGAAATGATAGTTCAATGTGGAAACAAAAATTATACATGCTGTCTAATTCAACATTCTTTTTATATTCATATTTGCTCGTTATTATTAAATTGACTTATATTTTTCACCCAGTGAGTATTTACTTAACATGAAGTGAAACAGTGATGCTTAGAATTTTGACACCCACACAATCCCGGTGACTTCAGTGCCTTCATTATGTGTTCTGAGTTGCACAACAGCTAACAAACTCCATGCGTAAGGAGATGTTAGATATCATTATGGCAAACCCAGCACTGTGGATGGATGGATAAGCAGAGACAGAAGAATGATACAATGATGTATTTTTAGCAATTTATGGACAATATGGAGAAGGTCTAAAGCCTTATTTATTTTGCCTAAAGCCCTGATTTTTAAGGCTACAGAGAAAACAATTTTAAGGCTTGTTTTATTTCCCCTTTCTTGTTCACAATGGTTCACGTCCCAGAGTAAAAGCTCTCTGTCCCTTTTAAGTCATTGCCTGTTCTTTCCTCTTGGTTGTTCTCCCTATTCTTTACAACATCTCCTTGTACCATTTACTCAGTGTCTGTCCCTATTCTTCAGTAACATCAAGATCTGGGAGGTTTAATAGCTGGTCAGCACCGTGCACAAAGCCAGCTCTTCTAACGACGCTGTCAGGTTGCTTTGTAACTTAGCTACAGGGCTGCAGCATTCACCATCTCCTCCACCTTGCTGCCATACTCTGCCTTTCCTCAAAATAAGGTCTCTCTGGGAAAAACCCATCAATTTTAAGCAAACTGTCTAACTGGTTAAATTGAACAAAGTCCAGCAAGACAGCAGTTACTAAAGGGCTCGCTCTCCCCCACCACTTCCAGTCTAAGGGGGGAATTTGTTTTGATTCAGCTGGAACAAGCTAGCTTGTTTGGTGAGAGAGATTCCCAGAAAGAATGAACAGACTTTTCCAGGGAGGTGAGTCATGACATCCTGATGAAAAGGAGTAGCTAAGACACTGCTGCACCTCCCAGCTTGGCCCAGTATACATCCTTATTTTGGTGGGGCAAAGCTGCCCACGTAGGGGGCGAGATGTCCTTGCCAGATAAGCATGAACCACAAACCCAGAGCCTCATCCTTAAGAAAGGAGAAATGTAAGCTTGTGTGGTGTTTCTAGACCAGTGAAGCATTTTAGAGGTGGGAGTATCAGAGCTGTTCTCCTGAATGCACTTAAAGGCAATCCAAGCAAAAGAGACAGCACTCACATCACAAGTACAGCAGCACACAGCAAGCAGCTGCAGAGGCAGCAGAGGCGATGCTGCCTGGCTAATGGGATGTGGGAGGAAGAGAGCTGCTCTGCTTTTTTCAGGTCCTTTCAAGTTTTCCCTAAAACTGCTAGCTCTAGCAGCTCTTCTGAGAAGAGAAATTCTTATCCTCTCTCACCAGGCCAAATCTGGGCCAAATCAATCTCCATTCCTAAATGAAAAGCCGTTTATCTTTAAGGGGAAGCAATCATATTTTTAATTCTGTGTCTGCAAAGCATTTAGCACAACATTGGTCTCTGTCAGATTTGTATTGTATGTGCCAGCAGAGTAGAAATCATTAGCATTTGGACCTACAGGTGAAAAGGAACTGTACATCTCTGAACTACTCCACTGAACTGATTACTTCTCACTAATCTATGCAGCTTTAATTTCTTCTTACCTCTAACATCAACTGGGTGAACTCCTCGTTGCTAAGAAATGAAGGCTTCCAGTCTTGTCTAATCTCACAGGCTTCTGTCTGTGCTGTGATTTCTTAAAGAGAAAACATCAAAAAAGCAACATGACTCATGCTACTTGGACTTTTTTTTTCCTTTTCAAGTAACACTACATTTCTTTAAAGAGGGCTTTCAGAGAAATCATCCTCAAACCATTCTTCACACAAAGCTTTCTTGCATGCAAGAGTCATTTTCTATGCCATCACGACACAAATACATTAGAAATCAAGAAAGGGAAATGGAGACATTTTGGGTTGTCTGAAGACATCTTTCAAAAATTATGATCAATGGGTTAATTTCAGACTGGTAGAACATTCCCATGAGCAGAGGGTGCCTGAGACTGAAACTGTTTCAGGAAGGCTCCTAGGAGTGCACAGGCAGCAGGACAGGCTGCACCCAGTCATCTCCTAATGCAGGAGACCTGGGACTATGGCATAGAATCCCCTTTCCCCTGGCTCCTGTAGTGGGTACTGTTCCTCAGCTTTTCCTCCCTCATGCTCTGAGAGTGTACAAAGCAGGCCAGGGGATCTGGAGGCCAGTGAGGGAAATGATATCTCTACATTTAAGAGCATACAGCACTGCATCTTTTCAAATCTATCTGTTTCACTGGTCAGTGCTGTATTCAACTCTAGTCCATTTCCTGAGACCAACTGCTGTGCCTTATTCTGCCCCTCACTTAAGCTCATATTCTCTCTGGAGATCTGAGATGCTTGGGGAAAGGTTTTCCTTTTCTGAGTGGAAACTGGCTGCTGGGCAGATGTAGAGCCAGCACCCTCCAGTACCTTTCTGTTTCTGTAGGAAGTCGATGGTCCTCTGCAGTATTGTGGACTTGTCCATCTTGAGAGGGTGGCCATGGCCCTGCAACATCGTGCAAAGCTCTTTAATGAGGACATTGAACTGGTCTCTCCTCTTCTTTTCAGATTTGTTGCGTGATGCCCTGGGCAACAGAAACATAAATGCCACTAAGCAGAATGAAAAACCTGCAGCTCAAAACAGGATGAAGTAAACTGACCTGCCCCAGCAAAACACTCCAAATACAAGAATCTAAACTCTGCTGGGAATGTTCATTTGCTTAAAGCTGGGATTGTGCTTAAGCGTTTTGCTGGTGTTTAGAGACTTGCAGCAGGACAGAACTCACCGGCAGCAAGGAACAGCTGGGGGTAACAAATATAATTTAGGTTCCGTTGAGCAGGACCGTATCATTACATATATTTCAGCAGCAGCTCCCATTGTTTCAAATGCAGTGTCAGTGAAGGTGTTACGGCCGAAATTTCTCCAGGAAGAGAAATCCCAGCATCTAGAGTACGTTCATGTTTTGCCCACTTACTTTGTATGAACTTTTGTTTTGCAGCTAGTACACACACACACACACATATAAAGGCCAAAATGTGAAGGACTCCTCATTCCCTGATCTGTACTTGCAAAAGGAGCTTATCAATAGACAATACTGTGCAAAGACAACTCGAGTGCAGAATTCCTTGTATCTGGTTTCGAAAATCTGCTGCTGTGATGTATAAAACTGGGAATGTTAAGTCTATCTGCAGAACCACAGACTATTTTCCAGCCTTCATTAATACAATTCAAGAATGTTTTATTAGGGTTTCCCCCTCCATTAAAGACAATAAAGGAGAAAGCAAATCCATTCAGTTTCTTCCTAAGTGTTCTTTCCAATGCTCACATCTGAGATAACCCTATTCTCATAAAACATCTTCCAGGAGTAATTAATTTGCTTTACAAGTGCATTCATGATGACACATACTTTCTGTGATCTAGACTGAGTGTGGTATGCAGTAAGTATTTCCATTCATATTCAGGTTGGCATTTGGAGGTTCTCAGATCCAGCATTTACATTCACAGCCATCTCTGTTTTGGCACTTGTGTAAGATGACTAATTAGAATTGAGCCAAATGCTCCTCTGACAGGAGATTAACTCATACCTGTGCTAAAGCAGGACTGCTCTCTAAGTTTCACAGGAATTCTACCTCAGGTGGGCAGTACTGCTTGATGCCAATAAAATCACAGGTTAGGAGTCCTGCATCAAGATAATAAACAGCCATGGGAGAACACAAGATCCTGAGGGCACAACAATGTAATTTAGGAACGACTCAGCTGATTAACTCATTGTAGGAGTGGTCAAACACTATAAGAAGCCTGAAAATTATGACTTAATTATGTTGCTTATGGTATGCTATACACAGCCTGTAAACTGCAGAGGGGCTTTGCCTCTGACATCAGTAGTGTCAAGTACTTTGTCAAGCACTGGACAACACAGCATTTTCAGTTCTCCTCCAGGTGTGAATCCCAACATACCTCTTTGCCCTGTCCTTCTCATCTTCATCCATCAGTTCGTTTACACAGCACAGGGTTCTGGAGGGAAAAGACAAAAGCACTTACTGAAATACATTCCCTGATTTTGCTAAGAATGTCAAAATATGGAGCTTACTGGTTAGTACTTTAAGACATCCTGGATGCTTCAATCTTCCCCTTCCCAAACTCCACTCTTGTTATGTACTTTCTTGCTTGTTCAGTCACCTGCTGAGGCTTGAGAAGTGAAACCATTGCTACACACCCAAAGATAGAGCTACAGCAAGCACGACTTTAGAGGGAAAGAGGTAAAAGCCAGCAGCCCCTCAGCCTGCCTCTATACTCCTCTCTGCACCAGGACAGGGAATCCTACTGAAGCACTCAACTCTGCACAGGAAGCAGCATCTTCCTTGCAGATGTGAGAGCTGATTTGACACTGATATCTGTATCAGGCAGCACCTCGGCAGGTCCTGTTTTGGGAAATCAGAGGCTGCTGGCTGAGTTCAAGCGCTGCACTTCTTGAAATACATCTGAGATTTCTTTCCCAGTGGAAGGACATAGGAGAAAGAAAGGAAGTATACTAATCCCCTAAAGGATTAGTACTAGGCAACAGGAGGGTACTATCAGGATATCTAAGAGATGATATGACAGGTTCATCCAAAGCATCCTGCAGCCAGTGATCGCTCCTTGCACTGGTGGATTTCTCCCACATCATCTGAGCTCCATCCTACCACTGGAATTCACACCTAAGACTTCAAATTAAAACTTCCTCAGCTGACACTGAACAGGGAAAAGAAGGGACTGTGACCAGGGTTCCCTGAGTTCTATATATTCCTGCATCAGAACAGCCATTGTGTGCTGCTGTCTTCATCTTACCTGTTCAGTGCATTGGCAACAACTCCTATTAAGGACACAGTACTCTCAGGCCCCATTAAATGATGGAAAATTCAACACAAGGGTAATTTCTTCACTGGTGCCTTGCTTTCTGTGACTCAGCAGGGCTCAGTCTGAGGGATGGGCAGCCAGGTGAGATGGCTGCTGTCATTCCACACTGCGTCACCTGGGTCAGCTCTGCTGGATTGCACCCCCATGACACCTCCAAAGAGGAAACTGCACCCATCCCCAGCATCAGCACTAATCTGCCTCCATCTCTAGCGAGCACTTCCCCTGCAAAACACTCCCATGCTGCCCAGTACCCAAAGGGTATTTTTCAATAGGTACATCCAAAACATTTTCTCTGTTTTGAGATACTCCAAGCTCAAACAACTTGTTGACTATAAAAGTAACATGAAAAAAACCCACCCACAACTGACAGGAAGCCAAAGAAGCTGCTCAAAGTAAAAGCTACAAAATTTTATGCTTCCTTCCCTTCTCCAGGGCAAGGATCTCCCTCCCTGTAGATGACTGGGCAGAACAAACTGTATGAATTCTTTGGTTCCAAAACATGAACACACTCCATGGGAAAGGAGTGGTTGTCACTACCCAAGTCAGCAAAAGCTAAAAGTCAAATTAGAAATTACCTGTTCTATTCCTCAGATTCATCAGTCCAGACTGACAGAGTGGGATTAGCACTTCTTATCACCATGTAAATAGAGATGGAGAAAAATTAATCCTGGAAGGAAAAGCAAGTCCAGTTAAAACACAGTTGCAGGCAAGAGAGCCTACAGAGCAGCAATCACTTCAAGCTGCAAAAAGTCTACCACCACAAACGAGAAAGATACTCAAGTATGACTGATGAAAGCTCAGCAAAGCCTCCAGCAATGCGAGCTGGACCAAATTCTGGGGCTTCTGGCTCTGTGGGCACTACCTGCTGCCACAGAAGCAGCCTGGGAAGGCCAACATGACTTCTCCTGTCCAAAAAGCCATGTGGCCCAGCAGGGTGGTGAAATGGCCCTATTAGCTTGGAATCACTCAGGATTGATTGGAGTTCTTCCAAAGTATGACAGTTTACCTGGTATGTGTGCTGTAAAAAACAGCATGACTTGTACCTCATCTATCAAATCTTGCAACCAAAACCTCCTTTGAGACAAACATGATCAGCAAAAGTCAATGCAAGCCACAACCACTCACCTACAGATTGACATAAGGTCTCCCATTAAAATTTGCTACTGGTGGGACACAGAAAATTTCCTTTTTGTTTGGGATTTAAATGCTTACTAATGCACACCCTGAACTCCTGGCCCTAGCCACACCACAGGGCTGCCCCCTCTGAAACCATCACTGCTGAAACTTGTTAGGCTTCAGAAGAGCTTCGCTTTCAGCAAGGGCATAAATGCAACCAGACTATTCATGGCTGCCAACAGCCATGAATATCTTCAACAACAGCCAAGTGCTGGGCTTCCAAATTTAACAAGTTTTTAATGACCTTGTAGGGCCTCCTCACTTTGAGTCCAGGTTTATGACTGTTTCTCCTGTTACCATTTGTTCCAACATCAGCTCAGAATGCTGCAAAAAGCTTGCTGCCACTACCAGGGATTGCATTTTTGTAACCGTGGTGAACAAGTAAACATATCCCCCATTCTGATAATCTAAATTAGTGAAAGCTAGTGATCATCCAACAAGTGAAAACACCTGAAAGGGAAGGACACACAAGAAGGTGGCTGGAAAATTGCTACAAGGGAAACATGTCAGGTGAGCACACTGGAGAGAGCAGCTGGGACGGGGTGGGGGCACTGTATGACTGATGCTAAATACCATGAGCAACACAGATCCTGAACAGTGATATAGTGACAGGGCTCTGTAGGGGAGGTTAGGTGAGTAACTCAAGACAACAGGCCAAATTCCTGCTCATGGCTGATAAATGAAATTATGTTTGTCCATGAGCTCAAAAAAACCCAATATTGGCTTAGATAAAATGATACAGTCACTGTAATCAGTAATATGGAAGTTACCTGCAAGAGGTTTGAGCCTGCTGACACAGCAGAAGTACAAGGGCAAGATAAAAAATACCTGATGTGTTTCAGTGGTAAGTGAATCAGTAAAAAATGCAGCTGAGTTGAAGGGATTATTTTCAGTTTGGAACATGAACTTCCAGGGAAAATATCATGCAACTCCTGACACCCCCAGTGAAGCTGCAACTGAAAACAACACCTGTGCACAGAGCAAGTTTAAACTCAGTGGATGTGCTCTGCATCTGTTCTCACAGCAGTCGTGTGCTGGTTAAGTTACACGCTTTTATTCCAGTTCAAAAGGAGGCTGTGATCTTATTTGTTACCCTATTGAGCTACCATGGAACCAAGGTGCTTATCACAGTCACTGCTGCTCATTCATCAGTGCTGTTCTATCAAAATCATACAGCTCTTCCTCCTCTAGAAGAATGATCCCCACAGAAGTTTTGGAGACTTGTGATAAGTTCAGAGATTCGCAGGTATAAAGAAAACTCTTTTTTAAAGTAACACATTAAATTATAAAAAAATGCTTGTGGATGCACAAACAGATCTATCACAATTTTTTTAGGGAATGTTCTTTGTATACAGACTTAGGCATGCAAAAATTCAGTCAAAGAAAAGGAGTTTTCCTGAGGCTGGAGTGCAAAGCTCTATGTAGAGACTGCCCACAGATTGCCCAACAACTTAAAACTCCTCGGAAGCCTGGTGGGTTTTGTGCCTCATTCGCATGGTTGGCCTCCCAGCCAGCTTGAAGAGCAGCAAGTTGAGGGAAGTTGGTTGGTCACCAACAGAGTCAACAGTCCAGTTAGTGCTGAGTCTACACTGGGAAATGAAGCCCAGACTCTGCAGTCTCCAGCAGTAGCTCTCACTCCCCGCTGCAGTGCGGCTGATGGACCTGCCAGGGGCAGGGCAATGAAGCTTCCTGAGGAACATGAGTGATGTCCTCAGGCAACACCAGACTTGGAGGTGCTAACAGAATAAATGGCTATAAAAGAATTCACAGGCCCAAACACACAGAGAAGCTTTTTGCATGATGCAGCAGGATGGTGAGCTAGAAAAAGTCTTAGTAGAAGACACCTGAGGACAGAATATTCTTAATCGGATTAAGCACTTCAGGACTACATTTAGCTAAGTGCTTTTTGTCTTGTTATGAGACAGAGCTAAATATAGTAACCAGAATACTTAAGAATAGTTTCATAAGGGTTGTATATACTCCTCAGCCAGATAAGGCACTTAGCACTACTGACAGCAGTATGTCTGCAGGTTAAGAGTGCTTTAAATAGCTCCAGATAGAATCTCTTTGACCTTAGCTATATTAACTAGAGGGATCAAAATTTATTTATTGCCTCCTGAAAATCCTCTCCCTCCTTTAGTCAGAGGGATTCCTGAACTCCGTGGGCAGGTTAGGAGGAAGCTTGTCAGAGCTGCTGGCATTGCTTCTCACCCCACCTACAGCAGGTGAGGATCAGCTTTCTCACAAAGCAATGCACATCCATCATGCATAATGCCCTCTGCAAAAGGAAAAGATTTTTTTCTTTCTTTGTACAGGGAGTATCAAAAAACACTCACAGCTTTTTAAGGGCATGTTATGTTTTAGACTTTTCAAATATCACAGTATGTGAAGTTGTTTCCAGGGTTACAGAAAGGGTAATGCAGCCAAATGACAGCCTTAACAAGACAAATGGACTTCACAGACACACAGCTAATAGCTAAAGCATTATTCCATGCTATCTGCAATATTCTGGCACATTTTTAGTGAAGAGAGAATGGAAGGAGGAATTTATTTTTTTCTAATTCTTTGTCTTGCCGAACTGTCTGACTTCAGGAGCTACCTAAAACTGCAAACTTTTGACTAAAGAAAATGTACATTTGTTGACTTGCTGCAAATCATCAAAATATTAACATTACTTCAGGATAACTCCTACTGGAACATCACATTAGTAACAATTATGCCCTGAAACCAACACTTCCTATGAATGCTTCATTATAGGTTGAATTTTAATTATTTGGCTTTGTCAGTGATGGCAAAGTAAAGATCATTTTATGTATGATGCTGCCCATTTCTCCATGATCAGCAATGAATAAAACTTTCATTGGTCACCTAAAAAAAGTCCCTGAACCCAGATGATTTGATAGCTTTTCTCAACTATAACAACTGGTCTAACAAAAAACATTCTCTGTACATAAATCTTTGTTGTGCTTGTATTTAATTTTTCATAGAATTCTGCATTTAAGTAACATACAGCAGTTAGGGACTCTTCAAATCTATACTGTTAGAAATATTTTAACTGTGGAAATGTGCTGTGCTAATAATTCCCACAGATTTTACATGCAATGAATTAATCAGAGAGCCCTCAGTTACAAGATCCAGCACTTTGTGGCACATAAATAAGAAAGTTAATGCATTCCTTGGCAACATGGTTTATATGTCAGTATGTCAGTGTTTCATTCTTCTTGAAGCAACAGGAGGGCATGACTGTGGCTGGCAGCAAAACAGCTGAGGTAGTTTTTAAAAGGCAGAATTTAACCTCTTAAGTAAAGTGCCACTGATTCAACAGTAAGATACTTATGCAAATGGCATTTGAAAAAACAAACAGTGCGGCTGGATCTTTATGGCTGTTCAGCACAGAAAGGATCAGCAGCTCTGCTGATGCCCAGGAGAACCAAAGCCCTGGCTGGTCCTGTGCCACTCACCTCTGGCACTCACCTGCCACATGGAGGAAGGCAGCAGTTCTCACAGCCCTCCCCTGCAAAGGCCTTTCTCTTACGCTGAGCAGTCTCCACAACAACCCACTCACCTTTGGGACAAATGTTTGTCCCTGTGCCGTCCCTGTGCCACAGTGAGTGGGCAATACCAGTACCAGCCGCTTGGCATAGCTGTGGCCTTCCCCTTGGCCGCAGTGCACCAGCTGTGTCACAGCTCAGGTGAAAGCACCATACAGAAATGCAGAGACTAAAGCAGGTGTGCCAAAGGAGTTTCTGATATTGGATCTACTTGTTTAATTTTTTTCTGCTTGCATTTCACCCTCTCCTTTCCTTGCCATGCCTTGCCTTATGTTGTTCTTCACTCTTTCCTGCCCTTCTTTTACTTGTCCTCCTTAACATTTATTGGATCACAATTCAGAGGATTGGGTCCTTCTTGAATGTGGTTTCTCTCCATCCTGTTGTTTCTTATATCATCTGCCTTCATCTTTCTACTCCTTCTCCATGTTCTTCACTTTCCTCTTCTCAGAAGAGAAAGAAAATGTTACAGTGATCTCTGTTTTGACAATCACTCAGCCATTTCATTGTGGGCCCTTGGCTTGCTCAGGTCTGAGGCACACAGGACTGTCAGGTTCTGTTTAGGGACTCACTGCTTTAGGGATTGTGCTGGTAGGGATCCAGTGGCTGTTGGCTCCCATGTCACCTTGGTCCAGCTTCAGGATCACTGGGTCCTGCCCTGCCTGACAGCTTCCAATCCTTCCAATCAGATTCTCTTTTAAGGAACAGGGATCTCCCTCAGTTCAGTGGTAGTGTTGTGCAGCTCCAAACTTTACAGAAACACCACTCTATATCCACACCATGGGCTGGCTGAGAAAAGTGGTCCAGCACAGCACAGCCCTCCATGGCAGCCAACAAACCCTGTCAGTCTTTCGGAGTGTCAAAGCAAGGTGACATGCCATGACTGTACTTACATTTTCACACAGCATCTTTGTTTACTGGAACATGGGTGATGGTGTCCAGGGGGTGAGGGAACCAAATGTTCTGTGTTCCCCCTTTGTTAACCTGTCAGAAGTGGACTTTTTGTGCCACTATTGTAACTACTGCATCTCAACATGCTCACTTACCTACAGCATACTCTTCCCTGGTTTATTGAGCTCTAAATTTAGCTTGTTACCTGTGACAGATTTATGACTACATTCATTATAACAGTAACAGCTTCAGACAGAAGCTAAGAGGAGCCCAAAGAAAATGGATTATACAAAACAATCACACCATAAAAAAGGCTGTATTGGAACACTGTGATTCAGCACAGAAGTGAAATGCAAGATACAGGAAGGAACAATGGTGATATGTTGGTTTTTTTGTGGTTGGGGGTTTTTTACCAGTATATGGTGCTTCTGACAAAAGAAAGGCAAAAAGATATTAAAAACTAACAGACACTTGAAATGAAAAGATGATTACTGGAACATTTTGTTCTCTAGCATTTCTGTCAGATCCTGGAGAAAATAGCTGGCCAAGTTTGTTCTGTTCTAGTAAATTACCAAACCTTGCAAGGTAAAGAGACAACATTGTAGAATATTATTCATAACGTCTCTGGGGTTTCTGTAACAAGAAGATCATGCATCTAATTAATTCTACCAATTTGTCTAATAGCCCCTTAAAATTCTCTAAACATGGCAAAATGCAGAACTGCTGATTCACAACCCTAAACGGTAGAACACCATACCTCTCCTGGCACAAGGAGGATGGGATAAAAACACTTATGCAAATAATACTTCTGCAGTCTTGGATGAATACCTGCACTCATTTGTAGCCATTCAGTTACTACAGGAAAGGTAAATGTGCATTGTAGTATGAAATGATGATATCCAACCTATGAACAATTCTTTTAACACACCTGACTCAGAGAGCCAAGGAATTCTCAAATAACAACATGTCTTTCCCTCATGTAAGATGGGAGCAAAACCAGTTGTCCACAATTAATCCTTCAGCAGCAGTTGGGATGTGTGTTTTTATGGGACCACTTCCAGGAAAGGTACACAGAGCTAAAGAGACAGCAGGAATATTAAAAGCGAATGGTCAAAAGTCTTTTGAACAGAATGTTCTCCAAAATCTGCAGCTCTTACAGCTCTGCTTCTGTTTCTGGTTGATCCCAATGATGCATGTGTGTGTGAGTGAGTGCATAGACAAACATATATAAACACATTTTACTTCAGAGCAATTTGCAAAAAAAAAAATACTGAGAGCAATTTCTACCCTGGAAAGCAGTGGTGACGTTCAGGACAACTCCTGCAGCGCTCACCTCCTGATGTCGGGAGTTAAGTGACCCTTCCTGCTGCGTGCATGGGAAGGGAGGTGAGCAGAGCTCCTTTTCTCCTGCCTCAGATCACTTCCTATCATCGTCACTTCTCTGGCAAATCACAAAGGAGCAGGGGTGTGGGAACGTTAACCCAATAAATTTCAGCAAGGAAAACAGTGGCTGAACAAGCTAAAAAATCACTCCCAAAGCTATTGATTCTGCAGCTTGAACAATTTGAACAGCATCTGATCATAAAACCAGTGTTGAAATTCCGGATCACTTCAGGGTTTCATTCGGAATAGTTTTTACACTATCAGAGCAAACCAGCTAGGAACATTTTTAAAAGAAGCCAACAATGCTATGTCAGCAGTGTTATCTTCTGCAGAACTGTCTGTGAAGGGTGCTGGGCACAACAACTCCTGCTCTGTTTTCAGGGATCACCAGCTGGAGCGTCTCCCTGGGAGGTGCTGTGCGTTACTCCCACCAAGAGGACATAGTTTGCATCAACGGCATTGACGGCACTAAAATGAGGTCATCGGGTCCTTTTTCGGGTTTGGATTTTGTTTTGGCAACTGTGTAGACACTAGGACAAACATTAAAAGCTGCCTTTTTGGATGCGTTACCCTGCAATTCCTCTTCTATTTACTAAGCAGAGAGCTACAGAAAGTCTGTATGTCATTAAACTGCCTACTTTTATGCCTTATGCTCTCTCTGTGCACAGAATAAATGTAATCAGTAGACAGCAAAGAAAATCAGTGATCTAATTAAACTAAATACCTTCTCCTCTACTTTTCTCAGTAGGAGAACACTTCCAGCATCAGTTCATTGAAAGAGGCAATAGTAGCACTCATGTCTCTAGCTGTTCTTTTTTTTTCTCCTCAAACCATAATTTTTTGCTTTGTTTCTTTGCCTTTATTTTGTACATAAAATGCATTTCAGATGCTCGAGGATGGCACAGATGAGGAGATGAGCACTTGTGCTTTGTGTTTGCTTGTGCTGGAGGTCGAACACATATTGCAAAAACAAATGTAAGGCCCGAAGGTTGCTTGCCTTACACAGTAAAAGCAGGGGTCAGGAGTGGGTCCTAGGTGGTTCCAGGACCACACTTCCAAAGTGCTCTGCTCCAGAAAAGTAAAAACATTGTGTATGACTTGGCTTCACATTCCATCTACTCCCGGCCTGCAGGACTAGCAGATGGTGGGAGCTATTTATGGACTGGAGGATTTTCTTTCAAACTTGAACATCTTCTGTCTACAATCATTACCCCCTGGCTATCACTCTATAAATATTCTTTAGCTCACTCCAAAATCCCACAGCAACCATAGTTATCTTGGAGTCAGGATGTGCCCATGGAACTGATGTACTTATCACCCAGTAAGAAAATTAAGAAGAGTCTGTCAGCTCCACAGCCCATTTCATGAAAGGAGCCTGACACTATCAGGACTCTTCCACTACCTGACCAAATGTTTAGCACAGATGCTCCACACCTGCACAGCAGGTCTGCCCCTCTGTGGCACGCACAGACTGACTGTACCTGACACAAATCAGCGCCTGCTAGAGGCACGTGGCTTACTACACCTGTGCTGCCCTGACCATAATCAATGCTGTCTCTGGATCCCCCTTCCAAGAAAGGCAAATTCAGCTGCTCCTTTGCTGCTGTTGGGCAGCAGGTGGGAAGGCAGCTGGATGGACTGGAAGCTGCACAGACAGTCTGTAGACAACTGGCAACCTTTGCTCTGTCATTTCTGCACTTCCTTAGATCTGCTTGGTCCTCTACACAGTCTGGGGAGCCCTTCAGCTGCTGAAGTGGGAGGTCTTGGAAGTCTGGTCCTTGTTCAGCATCCTTTGATTTCTCCTGAACAATGTCTACTTTTCTGATGCCTTACAAGCAGCTTGCTGCCATCCTTTTTGTCTCTAATGCTTTTACACCAGGAAGTCTCGGCACACTCTACAAACACAATTACCCATCCTTGCTGTACAAGGGAGGAAATGGGCACACATTTTACTTCTGTCTCTTTTGTACAAGTGTCCCAGTTTTGGGAAGCTGAATTTGAAACATTAAATGCAGTTACAGCCTAATTTTCAGTAATACTGGAGCCCAGCATAAGCACCTACAAATACTGAACATTTTGGAAAAGCTCAACCTAAATCATTGACCCAAGGTCATGCAGCAGAGTTAAGAAGTGAATCCAGATGTCCTGATGATTAGCTCTGTCTATTGGCATTCAGTCAAGTCTTTGCTCCTAAAATAAGCTTCCTGAAGTATCTAAGACTACAGTCTTAGAACTCCCTTAAATACGCAGCACTGGTAAGACCTGATTTTCAAATGAAGGAGGGGGGGAAAAAGCCCAGTTCATTATTTTTCCCTCAAGTGATCACTGACCTACCAATCAAAAGGCAGCTCAGAGTCATTTGATCTCAGACTTCTTCCTATAAATAAAAAAAGGGAAGATTCTTCTCCCTTTTCAAAGAACATGAAGAAAAAACATTCTGCTTCAGTAATCCTAGACTTGAGCAATTAAATCTGCTCTCTGTTGCAATCTGTTTCTCATGTATATCACCAGCCTGGAATTTCTGGAACTTAATACATAAGGAAGCTGTTCAATAAAAGGAAATACTACGGCAAAAGGATTATAGATAGGTCTGAATCAGATTGAAAGCCTCTCTACATCAGAGAAGAATCCTGATCCAGATTTCAACATTTTGATTTCAGCCAAAATCTCAAATCCAAAGACTGCCAAAACAATGGATCTCCTAGAGCCAGATCACCTCTCACCTCTTGTTCAGAGGCAGAAGAGATTAGAAAACAGGTTGAGAAGACCTGCAGTGGTACTGCAGCAGAAGTGGAACAGCAATAGCAGTCTGTACTGTTTAACTGCTGAATAGAATAGAATAGAATAGAATAGAATAGAATAGAATAGAATAGAATAGAATAGAACGGAACAGAACATTTCAGTTAGAAAGGTCTTAAAATGATCATCTAGTCCATGTGTCTGACCAAAAGTTAAAGCATGGTATTACAGGCATTGCCCAAATGCCTCCTAAATGCTGACAGGTTTGGGGAATTGACCACCTCTCTGAGTGGTCTCTCTAGAAAGCCTCTTCCAGTGTTTGACCACCCTCTCCATAAAGAAAAGCTTCCTAATGTCCAGTCAATGTAAAAGACCTGTGAGAAAATTATAAAGAGCTTTAGTAGTTAAAATTCAAAGTCTCCCATGCAAGCTTACTTAGAGTTTTATCTACTTATCCATTAAATGAATATCAAAGGATTCACTGCAGCTGAGCTAACTGACCTCATTTTACATCTTTGGCTTCACGTGTTCAAGTTCAAGCATAAGAAACTTCTTTATCGTCTTGGTGTGTTTAATTCCGGAGCATAATGTGCACCTAAATCAAAAGGAACTCAAACAAAGCCCTTAGATTTCACAATTTGTCTTATTCTCATTTGGCTCCCAGAACTTCAGCTGCTTTCCTTAAATGATCTGCTCACATCTGCTCTCCAGCTGAGCCACGCTCATGCCCCACTGACCTTACCGCTGCCATCCTCTGTAATCTTGCAGCTGAGAATAACCAGCAATGCACTCAGTCCCTGTAAGCGTCAAGAGCCTTTCAAGAAGGAGGAGGTATAAAGAACCAGCCTTTATATAACAGGGAAAAGGAGGATTTCAGAGAAAAAACATTGTTCAACTAAGGTGAGTAATGGGAGCTGCATGCCTGAAGCGCCCTGGTCCAGCTCCCTCAGGCAATGGGAACTGAAGGCGTCAGCATCTTGCAGGATTATACTCTGCAATGGCAGCTGGCAGATATTTTTCTAATAGAGAGCACAGCAGCATCGTTCACACTCATTTGATTCTATTTGCTGCTGTTCCTATTCAAACTCAGCTAATCCGATCAAGTTATTTCTTGGCCTGTGCCTTAAAGCTGAGTAAGTAAACACCTTTCGTAAGGTCTGAGCCCACTTGTTTCAAGTGTATCATTAAGGGCTAGACTTGAGCAGTATTGTGAGAGAACTCCCCTCATTACTTGCTGTTTCCAAAATCACTCATGGGTGTCTTGAAGTGGCACTTTTCCATCCAGTGTTCTACTTCCTGTACTACAACTATAAAATATGGTCGCAAAGGGGCCCAAACATCAAATATACATTTGTATTTCAGCTGCCCTAAAGAACTGCTCTTTGAGCTGAGAATAGCTCATAATGGCACCACTTAGACACTACGATGCAAAATATTTTCTGTGGCTACCATACCTTCTCCACAGATGTCTCTTGTTTACTATGAAGAAGACAGATGATAAATATAGGTCAGCAAATGCATTTTGGACAAAGCCATACTCATTTGCAGTATTTGCCTCAGGTAACACGAGAAGACTTATGCAACAGAGAAGATGTTGATCCAACTGTAATTCCATTGCTTTTACACAAAGGATGGATTTGAACTATTGAAGTTTACAAGTTTTTTTGAGAAGAATTGCTGCCACTTATGCTGATATTGCTAATAATATAACTGGGTTTTGTCCCTTTTTAAAACATCCACCCACACACACTTCTCTTTCTCTTCTCTAAAGCACTTCTAACTTCACATTCAATATTCTCTTTTGCACTATCTTGCCCACATCACTTCTCAACTAGCTCCTCAAAAGATGGTTACTTGTTTTGAAAGCTTCAGGAATAAAGGAATATTTAAACAATTAACTGCAACCATATTAATCATTCTGCATGGTACCCTTGATATGCACTAGAAATATAATGAGAAAGTAAAACTTCCCTTTGGAAAGAAGAAAAGAGAAGATAAACATCCACAGATCTCTCTCTCATTACTTTGTTATCTTTTTTAGACTGCAAATATGTCAGTCACTGGAACACTTTTCTACTAGGTCATTCTTGTTACACATATTATGCACAAAGACCCAAGGCCTCATTCTGTCGTAGATAAGCTATTCACACACATCCTTTTTTTCCCCCTGCAGTTTATTTGCATGGCTGGCTGGATAATCAGCCATAATAACAAAATATGACTCAGCATGACTGAATGTCCAATTTGCTCCGGGGATTCTTGTGAAAGTTGATTTTAGTTTGGGGTTTTTTATAACTACTGAAGATTGGAAAAGACATGTCCCTCCCAGATAATGTAAAAAAGATCTGAGTAAACACAGAGGTCAAGGGAAAGGGAATGGATCAAACAGCAACATTTCTGCTGCCATGCCCTCAAAGAGGCTCTGGTCTCATCAGCAGTGCTGCAGAGCGCAGGGTCCCTTGTCACCCACTGTCATGGACAGCGGGGCTTTGTCACTGATGGCCAAGGGAAGATGCAGGACAGACAACTGGTCATGTTCTGCAAGGGTGGGCATCCCTGCAATTAAGGACACAGGTGTTTTTCTGGACATGCAGAACATTTTAAAATGCGCTTTATTTCACACCTACTATAGTCCAGTACTAAGAATCCTCCTAGTATCAGTCAAAATCAAGACTCCAATATAATCACTAAATGAAATACACGAGTCCATGTCTCCCAAAGAATAAGTCTCCTCCACTAAGTAAGCTAATGGCAGTAGCAATGGACACTGCCACCCTGCTGAACAATCCTGGCTGTGTGGATGTGACTGACAAGGATGGTGTTGCCTGCTTTTCAAGTAAGAGACCAGGCCAGCAGAAAAGGCTGCAAAACAAGAACACATTTCACCTGGGAAACAGTGAAAGGAGCATTGAAGAGTTTGGCTTTCATTTACCCAGATCCACTGGCACATGCCTCTATTTTTAACCATCTGTGTAACTCTTGGGTGAAACCAGCAGGATTTATTTGTGTTTTCTGAACTGTGGTAAACATGAATTTATTACCTAGGGCTTTCCAACCAAAGCATCTTAAATTGTATGTCCATATACTCACAATATCTGTTAGTGTAATTAACAGAACAAAATCAGGCTGGCTGAGAAAATACACACTAAAACCAGTTGATGGAAAGAATCACACTGTAATGTACATGCATAAAAACACAAGGAGCTGGTTTCTGTGATAATCTGACTACGTAATACCACCAAGGCCAGCAAGATCCCTGTCAAATACCTACGCAGTAGTATGAAGCCAGCAGCAAAGTTAAAAATGCCCATGACCTTTAGCTAGCAGTCCCAGTTTCCTCAGAATTCCACACCATGTTTGAGAAGTAAATATCATCTGTACTCCCAGCCTTCTTCCTCCATGCACTGCTTTTGTGCACATCTGCTAAAAATCACAAGCAAACTACACAGTAGTTTAACTGAAACTCAGACAGGGAAAACATTCAATTAGGCAGAGAGAAAAACCAGCTTCCTCCCTCCTTTCCTTCCTCTCATTAGCCCTTCTGCAAAAGATCAGTAGTGAAACTCTTACCCACTTCACTGAAATTGGTATTACAGCCACCCTGATTTAATGCCAAAGTTTCTTCCAATTTAATTCAGTCTTTCTTATAGCATGTGAGAAGTGCAAAACAAACAAGAAATTAAAGCCGTGTTTTAAATTTTTGCTTATGTAGAGCAAATGCTTCAAAGAGCCAGCAGAGATACCAAGTAGCAACTGTCTGAAGGGGCACAGAGCACCCAATTCTGGTTCAACCACCACCCAAGGACTGTGTTCACCACCAGAGCCTGGCACTGACTGGGCAGTGCAAAACTGAGGCCGAGGTTGGGCATTTTGGTGCTCAGGCTGTCATCTTCCTGCCAAAGCCAAAATTTCATTTGCTATGAACATCTCCCAGGGCAGAATTTCCAGCTTTGTGCTCATCCTGTGGACAATTGCTCATCCTGGGCTGCACATTGCACACTGGGATTGAGCTGATCATGTTTATTAGAGTTTGGGATGTTAAGGATTGTGATTCTCCCCCTCTACTCTGCCCTCATGAGACCCAGCTGGAATACTGCATCCAGCTCTGGGGTCCTCAGCACAAGAAAGACATGGACCTGTTGGAGCTCCTCCAGAGGAGGGCCATAAAAATGATGAGAGGGCTGGAGTACCTGTGTTATGGACAGAGACTGAGAAAGATGGAGTTATTCAGCATGAAGAAGAGAAGGCTCTGCAGAGACCTCACTGCAACATTCAAAGACTAAAGGGAGCTTTAAAAAAAAAGGGGAAGAGTGACTTTTTACATAGGCAGATAGTCACAGGACAAGGGGGAATGTTTGTAACTAGAAGAGAGATTTAGATTAGACATTAGGAAGCAAATCTTCCCTGTGAGGTTGGTGAGGCACTGGCACAGGTTGACTAGAGAAGCTGTGAATGTCCCATCCCTGCAAGTGTTCATGGCCAGGTTGGAATGGGGCCCTGGGTGGAAGGAGTTGGAAGGGGTTTCCTTTACTGGAATGTGCCCCTGTCCATGGCAAGGGGTTGGAACTGAATGATTTTTAAGGTTCCTTCCAACCCAAACCTTTCAATTATTCTGTGTTTGGCTGTCTTCAAAGTGAGACCCTGGTTATGATCAGTGCAGTCACAAACTGTAATCCAAAACACTTCCTTCTACACTAAAGTTGAAATGAATAAGAAATCAACTACAGTACCACAAAATGCTTCTCTTCAGCCTCAGAAGCTTGTTTACCATTGCCGTAGTAGCTGAATTGCTGAATGAAATATTTACAACTATTCATGCAATCAAACTCATTTTCCTTAGGAAATAACTGATTAGGTATCTCACATCTGTTCCTGACAATGATTTAAGCCTCTGCTGATCCCTATCTAGACCTGACATGAATGTTAATGTGTTAGAAACAGTCATCCTGAATAGGAGGGTGACGACAGACTCTCCGGGTCTGGCAATGATTGTCTGCAATGGGGAAGCTCTGCATCTACAGGTGAAGGATGACACAGTCAGCCCACAATTTTCTCTAACCTTATGACCCATGACTTGGGAAGCCTGGCAGGAGATAGAAGTTAGAGCAGAGCTTGATGCAGAATTATCTTGAGAATTATCTTCCTATCCCTGGCAAAAGTTTTTAATATCTCCCAGATGCTTCCTCTATGCAGAGCAGCAATCCTGCTCCGCCAGGCTCTGGCACTGCATGCCAACCTTCCAGCAATGTTTCCCCATCAGGGCCCTTTGATTGAAATGCTGCAAGTGTTGCAAGGCTGGGAGAAAAATGAGATGCTCCTAAAGCTGATTGAGATTCCCTCACAAAGCATAACGTTCATGTTGGGAAACACACAAAAATAAATTCCATGGTTTTTTCTCAAATAAAAGCAATCAATGCCAATGCAATATTAGAGAGAGAAATCTATTGTTTAGTTAAACTGATTTAATTCATCCAGCAACACTCTTTTCCATAGGAAACTTAACACAAGAACTTAGGGGAAAAAAAGCTGGAAAGGATGTATTTATCTCAATATAATCTTCATTTCTGCACAGAACAAGGGAGAAATTCTGGTCTCTCCCAGGTCAACTGCAAAGTTCTGCCACATTGTGTCAAAGATGGAAATGACACAAGAGCTGATCTATATTACTGCTCCTACTGGTAAGGTGCATCAAGAGGGATGACAGGGCTTCCTAAATCCTGACAAGAGCAACTAAGTGAGAAGAAAAATTTTGGCAACACTTGGAATCACTAAAACTTTTGCTTCAAGGTCAAGGAACTAAATAAAAACAACAGAAGTAAATGAACATTTGTCTGCAAAGGACCTTATAGAGTTGTAATTCAAATAGAAATGAAGTCTGTGTAAGTATCTGAACAGTAATCTCTGGAACAGTCAGAAATGCCACATAAAAGTAGATTTCAAATACATTCCAAAGGAGATTAAACTGGCAATTCATCTCTCTTAGGACTTCTATACATCATAAATAGGCATTATGCCTTCTATGTAAAGCAGCTCATTATCTGATTTATTCACCAGTATATCTTCTTATTCAAACAATTCAATCCAGACTATATTAGAAAATGCCAGAATAGTTTCATTGGCACTGCAACTTTTGAAATAAGTCGATGATTTATTTTATAAAATTTTACTGTACAACCAAATTCATGTTTGTTAATATAATACACTATCTCTAAGGACAATTTTTAAGAAAGATGCTATCTCAGCTGGATAATTTATTAATATGCTTTCCTTCCAAAAAAATCAAAACAGAGTTGTTCTTCCTGGTGTTAGTCTTTTCATCATCCCTCAAGTGAAAACTGAAATCGCGCTCCAGTGACAACAGCCTACGACCAACAAACCAATCATTCTAACACTCCAGATCTCGATAGCTCTACTAGTTGCCTTTTTAACTATGAATATATCCAATGGAAGGAATTCAGCTCTAGGTTCAAAACATGTGCCTTGGATAAGATGAAGTTCTGACTCAGCCTCATTTCTAGTTTCCAAATTGTTTAGTGGCAATTTTAGTCCGTTGTATTTATTCTTCTGTCATTTTAAACACTGGATCTTTCCCCTTTCCAGACAATATACCAGGACTGTTGCAGAATCATATGCACTTTCCTACTCTAACAACCTTCTTCTGGGACCCTCTCCTTCCATACTCTGAATTATTTATACAAAGTTGAAAAGTAGAGCTATAGACAATTTTCCCATGTAACATAATTTTCAGCAAGGCTTCCCAAGTTGTGTAAACTTCCCCAAATAATGGGCTTTGGCTCCAGGCCCAGGGACACACAGGTACCAGGAGGTCTTGCAGTTGAAAAGTCAAGTTTCAAGAGATATGAAGATGCCCCAGACAAGAAAGTGATTTAGCTTCACACAAGTCCATGCTTCAGCAGAATGAGCAATGGGAATTGTCTGTCCCAGGACTGGCACCCAAGGGCCAATGTGTGCTCCATCTGCAATTACACAGCTCCACATCACCACTGCCATGTGGGAGGTTGACACCAGAGTTCATGACAGAGAGAAAATACAGTAACTTGCTTTTCTTATGTGGACACATTGTCTCCACTAATGAAAAGGCTCAGCCCTCTGCCCAAGCAAAATTAAATAGAAAATGTAGGTGTTAAGATTAGCACAAAGAGTTTGTTTTATTAATACTTCCTGCTGTGCCCTTTCCATTAAAAGCCTGCCCCAAAAGGAAGCCATTACGACTATTCTGCTTGAGAGAAAAGGCAAACTGTTAATACTCATCTTTAATATATACATCAGTAGCGGAGTCAACCAAAGTCCCACCTTTTTCCTCATGTGACTCACTTAACACATACACTTAACACATCACTTAATAAAATTTAATTGAAAACAATTTGATCAGTGTGAATATTTTTAAGTCACTGTAAATCGAGCCAGTGTACATTGCACTCAGAGACAGGACAAACAGGTTTATGGTCAAACTTCCTCAGCAAGGGGTGTAACCCTCTCCAGCTATTACAGCCTCTCTAATTGCTGCCTTTGCTGTCACAAGCCAACAGTGGACCAAACACACAGCATCCTCCTCTATACATAAACATGTATTTGCAGTTTGAGCAGGAGAGCTTCAAACTGCCTAAACCCAAGGACTGACTCCAAGGGACATTTATTTTTCCCCTCAGCTGATACCTTGGGAGAGGTCCTCACTGCACAGAAGCTGGTGGAAGTTCAGCCTCTGCCTTCATCAGGGCCAGGGGTTCATCTCATCCCCTTCAGATAAAGCCTCTGCACTGGCTTAAGAATCTTCCTTGTCTATGTAAAGTAATTATTAGCAATGGGAGCTCTTATCAGCTCATGTATTGTTCATTAATTACTCAAAAAATGGTTTACTTAGTATGTTGATTATGGTTAAAACTCTATTGTCCTGAAGCAATGTGCTTCAGTGTGCCATGCATTAAACCAAGATTAAAGCAGGCTGAACCCAGAAAAGAACAAATAAACCTTATTCGTTTTTTTAAGCATGTGTGTATGTGTGTGTTTGTGGGCTGAACACATGAAGCAAGAGAGGAGATTAACATTTTTATGGATATGATTCCTGCCATTGCTACATACTTGAAAATCTTGCCTAAGCTTGGGCAGTTTGTAAACAAGAATAAACACACCTACAAATATCTCTGCATTTATCTAGTCAATCTGCCTATAGCTGACACTCAGCAAAGGACCTCACATTTACTCACAGGTGAGAAGGAAAACTGATTGTGGGCAGACAGAGGCCCAGGGCAAGTGTCTGCTGAGCTGTGACGCTGCTGTTGGGTACAGAGGGGCTGAAACCCCTGCCCAGAACCAGGGCACAGAGAGCAGTGCAGGTACAACTGCAGGTACCACACAGTGGCCAGCCAAGCCCTGGGAACTCAGTGTGTAACTCTGAAAACACACTTCTATTTCACACAACAGGCCACTTGCAGAGCAGCCCTGAGAGCACTGAGGTCCCAAAAGCTGATGGAGGATGCCATGCAGGGTGGCACAGCCCTCCATGCCATAGGAGTAGGGAAGACCAAGCCCTTTGCTGTCTCTGCCTGCTCAGGACCCCAGGTGTCAGGGACCCAGCATGAGGGTGCTGTTGTTCCCAGTCCATCTGCTCTGCCAAGATCAGATAGCACCAGTATTCAAGGCAGTGGTTGGCCAGTGTCACCTCTTCAATCACACCCAGAACATGGACATCACCAGCAAACTGCCCCCCCTTCACCTTCCACCACCATCAACAGGAGGCCAATTCCAGCTGTTCAGATGTGCACTTGTGCATGTTTCTGTGCACATCAGTCCTCCTAAGGCAGAGCTCCAAGGTCTCACTCTGCCTCCTTCCTAAAGAAAGATGTATTTTGCAGTGCTCTCCACAGCAATGTTTAGTGAGCCTCTTGGTTACCATAGTGTTATGCACTAAAGGAATGTCGACAAATTAATCAATTATACAATTGTGTTTGCCTAAGTCACAGTCAGATGATTCAATGCATTTCAACAGCTCCATGGAGTTCGGTTCACACACTTCCTCTTCTACCACCTCAGTGTTATCCTCCTCTGCACTGCCTTTTTTCCATATTTCAATTTCTCTTTACAGGCAGCTTAGCAGGTGACCTGTGCTGCAGGCTAAGTTGAACTGCTTTCCTTTTCCTTGCCTGCTTCCTGTCTGTCTTATTTCTTTCCTTATCTCTTTCACGTAACAAGATGGTCATTATACATTCGACTTTCCTTTAACCATATCTAAAATTACTAATCCATCACTAATGGTCAGCAATCACTTCTTTCTTCTAGAGACTATCCTGCATGATTTACAGAATTTTGCTCTGATCAGCACCAGAGCAGAGCTGATATTAAACCCAGGTTACTCACTTATTTTACAAATATCGGGTCAAAAGGGAACACCAACCCCAGCGCTCCAGTTCTGGAAAACAACACTGTTAATGGCTCCTTAATAACATCTCTTCAACCTGCTGAGAAGCACCAGAAGGCCCAGAACACATCCTCATCATACAACAAACTTATGATACACATCAGAAGCATGCAAGATTAAACTGTGCTGTGACACAGCAAAGGGCACGTGAAGATCACTGCCAGCACTGCCTATCCTTGTAGCCACACCAAGTTCATTAACACTAGCAACAGATCACACAAAATACACCATGAAGTACAATATGGTTATTTGCAACACAATATGAAGAAAACACACCTCTCTGGCCCAAAATCTGATGAACAGGTTAAACCAAGGAGCACGCCAGAAAAATCTGCAGGCAATTGTGCCTGTCTAACGCTACAAGGAGTCTCTGCACTGCACACTTTCAATGCCTAGTGCTTGACAGGAAAGCAGATAGGGGAGAAAAAAGATTCGAATCTGCAGCAACAGGGAAAATTAATTCTTTTCTCAGCTCCCAAGAAAACAGGAGTAGCCTTAATTTATGGGGTTAAAAGTATAAAGAAATCAGATTCATTCTCCTTTCAACCATACATTAAAAATATGACTACACTGCAGACCAAAGAACTAACTCTGCAAACGTAATTTCCTATCTCCGGGAACTCTCTAATTTAATTGTATAATCTCTTTCGTAAGATTATCAAGATCTATCTCAAAACTACCCTAATTGAAAGACTCTTACACAACTCCAATCCTTAGGTAGCTGGAAGCTTTCTTCTAATTTGCCATCCAAATATATTCATGACCAATTTAGACAATTTGATCTTATGCACATACTATATTTTACGTTATTTTTTCTGCCTTCTTGTTTCTTAGTGCCAATTGTGTGCAAAAAAAAATATATTGTAACCTGTCCCTTCATTTGTTCAGTTGGACAGAGCTAAACAAATGATGGTGTTTAACCTCACTTTGTACAACAGATGGTCCGTTTGTGTAACCACATCTTGGGCCTCCTACTGTTGTAATTTAACATTTTCTTGACAGGGTGTCTGGAGCTATGCAAAATCCCAATGAGCTACTCTATGAGCAATGGAAAGCTCTTGCACTGATGGCCTGTATGATGATTTGCACAGTGATTGTATCTCATTTCCCTGAATCCCTCACACTATTTTCCTTTGGTATCCAAGGATGTCAGTGGCCTCCTTCATAGCTGTGTATCACTGCTTGCTCACAGGTATCTCCTGAGCAGCCAGGACATTCACATCTCTCCCTTCTGTCATGGGCAGCTGATGGGCTCATATTTCACAATGGAAATCTTTGTTACTGATCTCCATGCTTTAAACTTCTGCACTCAGCACTATTAAATGTCATTTTATGTCTATCAACAAGACATCTAAATTCCTTTCATATGATAATCTGATTGCATTGACAATACCTCCCAAGTTTTTTTGATTCCACACAGCTCCTGGACCCTGCACACAGGTCAGAGTGGATCCATTGAACAGTCCCAAGCCTCATCCCAATGGAGCAACACCACTAATCTCCCTCCACGCTGGTGACTTTCTCTGAATGCCTCTTTTCATACAGACAGTTTTACTCCCATGCAGCGGTTGTATCTTTTCCTTGGCCAGCTCCTTTCCCAACTTTCAATTCTTGTCTTGAACCACCATCTTCATTTTAAGCAATAATGTCCTGTGGGGCATGGTATAAAATGCTTGGCTTTAGACAAATAACATTCCTGCCTTACCCCACTTAAATAATCTGCTATATAAAAGAGATGTGAGATTAGTTGAGCACAATCCATCCTTGATAAAATCTTGTTGCAACTTAGCCTGCTTCCTCATTATTTCCACGTCTAATTATTCTTTCCTACAAAATACGTCATCAGATGCTGGGTACTATTGCATTCAAACCAGCTGGCCTAGAGTTTCCTGCATTGCTTTTACATTTTTTGACTGCATAGTAACCCCACATGTAGAACACAAATGTTTGCCCTCTTCTGCAACTGAATAGCCATGGAAGAGTCTTGTTGCAAGCCATGCAAGTCTTGTGCCACTGCTTTCAGTATTCCAGGACTGGGATTATTGGCACTTCTTCATTTGTCTTACTAAGATATTTAAGTTTTGCCTGTTTTCTATTTTTTTAAAACTTTGCTATGAATAGTTTTCAGTTGCCTGCAGATTTGTTAGTAATTACACTCTGTTCCAGAATCTACAGAAGGTTCTGCTTTCATGAGAAAGTTGTGTCATTATTTAGAGACATCAGTTCTCCTTTCAGTTTAGGCACATCTAATTTCGGTTCTGTGCGAATTGACTAAGTGCAGGTTTTGGTTGAACCCAAATAAGCTCATTCGAACCAAAATAAGAATGTCCTTATGCAAGGTCACATCAGGTTAATCAAATCACTTTAAAAACAGACTTAAACTAAATTGGTATAATCTCCCCATGTAGACAAGGCCAAAGCCAATAAAGGAATATGAAGTAGGTCAAAGTCTCTCATTAATTGCACACACATCTGTGGTTTGACTGAATCTGGTGGTTCTGAAGATGGGCAGATGCACAGTCAGCAAGCCCAGCTGTGCAGAAGGTGCTTGTTGGGGCCCACCATCACATCAACCTCACTTAAACCTGGGCTTAAGTGAGACTGGAGTAACAATAAATAGGGTCTTGCAGGACTTCTGCACAGGGGAATTGCTCCTTCAGCATACAGGGGCAGGGCAAGAAGTCATGCCATGCTGCATAGTCCTGTGAGCACCAAAAGTATTAGAGAAACCAGGAAAAAAAGAGAAATGGCCTCAGCCTGGGTGGCAGAATGGGCAGATCCAGCAGGGCTGCAGCCAGGCGAGCCCTGCCACCACAGCTGTGCCGATGGGCACAGAGTTGCTATTGCAGTGGGACAACGTGCGGCACATCAAGCCGAGCATGGCCCCAAACGAGCCAGGATTCACGCAAAAGAAGGGTGTCATCCAGGTCATAACAAATAAACACTGTTGTTGTTGTACTTGCCTGACTTCTTTAACAGATTCGGAACTGAAGTGATAAGGGAGCTCTATCATTTCAATAGTACCAGGAAAGACTGGTTCATACTATTTTGGTTTTTACAGGTCTTATTATTTTGGTTTAAGCCATATTATTCCACTAGGATACATAACTGTCCCAGTAAAAGCCTAAATTCAGTTGTTCTGGTATAGGCACGTAGCCTATTCCTCCAGGCTTGAAGGAATGAGCTATGCTGGCATTAAACCTTTGTACCATTACATGGGAATCTTGGGAGGTTGCACAATTTAGGGCAAAACAATGCAACTTCTGTGCACAGACAAGCCCTGGCTCCAAACTGTAAAGACATCCTATCAATTTTTTGATACTACTAATGAGCAGAAATTGGATTCAACATCAGTATCTGCAATGTAATGCCACTTCCTCCATCATGAGACTTTAATTATGAACTACTCATTTACTAATTTTAATCTTTAACCCTGAGCTATTTTTATGTACTTGATGTGTGTCTTAAACCAACAAAATAATTTAATATAGCCATACTGTCAGTGGCTAAAACCCACCAACCATCATGTATCTTACTGAAGTTTACAGTTATTAAAAAAAATCAAATCAATTTTACTTTTTCCTTTAGATCAAGTAACTGTAATCCACAGCTTGGCTGGAACAAGATATATGAGCAGCAAACAACCACTCCTAAAGCTGTTTGCATTTTTCCTATTACATCTTTCAGAAAAATTCTAAAGATTCAGTAGTAAACATATTTAGCCAAAGAGATACCCATGCTTCCCTTGCACACAAACTTCCACTTCTGGCTTACTCTGGAGCCTCCTCTCCTCATTAGTGGCTGCTGCACTTGTCAGGGCTCTGTCAGCTGCAGAGCCCCGACTGCCGTTGTTACAGTGCATCAGTGCACAGGGCTCTGTTCCTCATCGGTGCAGCACTGACACACTGCTTTACTCTGATTAGCACATTACAGGAAAATTATCTTCTTTTTTTTCTTTTTTTTTTCCTTTTTAAAAATATTTTTAAATACAGTTTCTAAAAGAAAACAAAAAGTCCAAATATCTTTTTCTGACTGGATAACTATGGTGAGGCATTGCGGCCTAGGAAGTTTATGGAAATTCACGAATTCCCAAGTAAAACAGCACGTCAGCTATTCAGTACCAGGACTTCACACTGCATACTCTCGAAATTACCTGCTGCTTCAAACATCTGTAGGACCTGTGAGGACTGTAAAGCCTACATATCAAACCCACGAAGCTGTCTCTTTAAGGCAAATTCCCATTTCCAGAGCTAGGGATTAGCCAGCAGTGATCCAGCAAAATCAGGACAGGGGAGCACCAGCATTCTGCTCAAAAATGAAGAGACTCCTAGCATTTTCTCATGTCTACACCAGAACGTCTTATCCCATTAGTGAAACCAGCACCACCTGCTTTCACTGCACACAACAAAATAAACTTCAGGTAATAAATAACCCTGCCCTCCTCGGTGGTCCGGCACCTTCCCAGGGTAAGGCATGGGGCATTTTAACAGCTTTGACTTCAGGGACATTATCTCCAGAGCCACTTCACTGCTGAAGGAGACAACTTCATTCAGAAATCAGGGGTAGTTGGCACTTAGGTGTCCCAACAGGGACTGATGCACTGAACTTGCCCAAAATCTACCCAAGAGAGACCTGCTCTGCGATGGCTCAGGAGCCTCCTGCCTTCGGGCACTGTGGCACCTTACAAAGGACAACAGCTCTCCGAAGCGCGTGTTAACACCTCACTGATGAATCACACAGGGCTCAGCTCCGACCTGTGCTTCCAGTGTGAGCTACCCAGAGCAATCAGTTCACAATTTCTGCCACTAAGGACCAAGGCTTAGAGTTACCATTCACAAATCCAGCGCTGAAACATAGGAGGGACTCTCCAAGCCTTCATAATTCCCCGTTTATAATGTAAACATTCTGTAAAATCAAACCACACAATAACCCTGATGGGAGGAGTAAGTTTTCAACCTGGATTTCAAGTGCTATCTTTAGGCTCAAGACTCATTTCGGAGGTTTTCCCCCACACCGTTTTCAGCCAAACATATTTCCTGAACGACGGAACTTGCCGACAGAACGAGATGACTGCGACCAGATCCATTTCAGACTCTAGAAAATCGGTATCCTCCAACTCCAAATCCCTGCAGCTCTCAGGGGCGCTCAACCCATGGCTATTCCCGAGCCCCTCCACGTCACCGGGCCCGCGGGCGCTGCGGGACGGGGATGTCGGCACCCACTCTCGGGATGCGCCGCGCTCCAGCATCCCCAGCCCAGAGTCCCCTTGCCGCTTGCCCTCTACAGCCAGACCCCCTTGGGCAACCTGCCCTGCGTCCCGTGCCCAGCCTGCTGATACACGGATTTTTTTCAGGGAGAAATCAGAGGACCTAACTTGGGCTGTCAATTTTCCTTTCCAGAACTTACCTGGGACGGTCCTGGCAGTGCCGGACGAGGGCAGGGCGGAGCGGCGGGTGCCGCGCACCGGCCCTGCACCTCTTCCCGGGTTGCCCCCGCGCCCCGCGGGCTGCAAGTGCGGGGGGACCGCCCCCCCTCCCGCCCCCGTCACTCCACCAAGGCCCGCGCCCCCCGTGACCGTACGTACCGTCTAGGAGGATGCGCGTCCCGGAGCCGCTCTCAGTGCCATGCCCAGCCCCGGCGCGGTGCCCTCCCGGCGACAGGGGTTACCGCTGGCCGCGGGGGCCCGCTGCCCGG